>VSMD01131190.1:0-25035 GCA_008750895.1 Mirza zaza | reverse complement strand
GACCCCATCTCTCCTATAAATAGAAAGAAATTAATTGGCCAACTAATATATAGAGAAAAAATTAGCCGGGCATGGTGGCACATGCCTGTAGTCCCAGCTACTTGGGAGGCTGAGGCAGCAGGATTGCTTGAGCCCAGGAGTTTGAGGTTGCTGTGAGCTAGGCTGACGCCACGGCACTCACTCTAGCCTGGGCAATAAAGTGAGACTCTGTCTCAAAAAAAAAAAAAAAAAAAACAACAAAAATAAACCAAAAAAAACAAGGCTCTAGCATGAAATCTATTAGGAGGTGTTAGAAGGTGTTTCCATTTATCATTATCATTTGCTACAGTATTAAAGGTGACAAACCTTTGGCTACCAAATAGGATCATCCAGAGAAACAGAGGGGAAGGGGTGGTCCCTCTGTTTCTCTTTTTATGCAGGATGCATAGTCCATATTGGGTTGCTATAAAAGAATACCTGAGACTGGGAAATTTATAAAGAAAAGAGGTTTATTTAGCTCATGGTTCTGCAGACTGAGAAGTTCAAGGGCATGGTCCTGGCTTCTAGTAAGGGCTTTTGTGCTGTGTCACAACATAGTAAAGAAGGTCAAAAAGGGAAGCAGGTACTTGTGAAGCAGGAAAAATCTGAGGGGCATCCTGGCTTTACAACAACCCACTCTCGTGGGAACTAATCTGTTCTCACAAGAAGTAATCCAGTCTTGTGACAGTGAGAGCTCACTTATTACTGTGAGAACAGCACCGACACATTCATGAGGGATTCACCCTATAACCCAAACACCTCCCTCCAGGTACCCCCTCCCAATACTGCCACACTGGGGATCAAATGTCAACATGAGTTTTGGTGGGGACAAACTGTATCCAAACCATAGCACCTCCCCATTGCTAGTGTTGGAGAACTTGATAGTAACTAGACTTTTCCTTTCTGGGCATTTTACAGTTTGCTACTGGAGTGCTGAGAAACAGTGTTGGTGACTCCACCACTCTACAGATGAATTCACAGTTTTACAATCCCGTTGTCAGGGATCCAGAAGTGAATGGTTTGTATTCAGCAGCAGACATTCCAGAACAAGGAGGGAAATTGCTACTAGCTGTGATTGTCTACCTGACATCTTGATACAATAAAATGCATAGAATGATGAATTATATCAAGGAAAAAGTGGATGAAGACCAAAGAATGGTGAAAAGAGGAACAGCCCAGTGGGCCTCCATGTCCTTCAGATGAACTGGGATAAATTCTGAGTCTGGTTCCAAATTTCTTTGTGTGTGTATGTGTGTGTGTGTGTGTGTGTGTGTGTGTGTGTATATATATATATATATATATATATAAAGAAATATATATAGAAAGAAGATTTCTTTCTATATATATAGAAAGAAATATACAAAGAAATATGTATATATATTTCAAACTTTTGTGTCAAGGGCTGGCTTTTAATAGATTGCAGCAAGGGAGATGCTCTGTTGTGTACAAAACCCCCAAAATCCCAAGTTTCTGAATCCTGATTGTAAGCCTTATACAGGGATAGAAGCTTCCAACTCAGCCAAAATATTAAATGTGAGAAGAACAGAGATGAATCACTTCAACTGTCTTCCCTTTCAGAGTATTTGTTGGTTGGCGTGAAACAGGGAAGACTGTGGATGCCATGCTAAGAGGGGGCAGGAATTAATGTTATCAGTGCTATAGAAGCCAGCCTCCAAGAGGGACCTCAATATCCCCACTTCCTGGTATCCACGCCCTTGTACGGTGCTCTCCCACACTGTATTATGATTTGTGTAACCAAAGGAACATGGTTGAAGTGAAGATATGTGACTCCTGAGGCTAGGTCATAAAAGACATCACAATTTCCACCTTACTGTCTTTCCTTTAGGTCATTCCCTCCCTCTGGCGGAAGCAATCCTACAGAGAGGTCTATATGGCAAGGAACTGAGGCCTCCTACCAGCTGCCATGTGAGTGAGTCATCCTAGAAGCAGATCCTCCAGCCCCAGTGAAGCCTTCAGATACTTACAGCTCCAGACAATCTCATGAGAGACCCTGAGCCAGAACTGCTCAGCTAAGATGCTCCCTGACCTACGGAAACTGGGAGAGAATACATTTTTATTTTTTTTTTAGCTTTTGTTAACACAGCAATAGATCACTATTATAGATCCCTTACTGTCATCTCAGAGTATGTCAGCAGCTCAGTTAATCCTCATGACAACTCTGTGAAATAGAAATTATTGTCACTCTCTTAGAGGTATGAACATAGATTCAGAGAGGTTAAGTAATTTCCCAGGATCATACAACTGTCTCCAAAGGCCATTAAACCATTCTGCACCACTCAGCCATGCTTCTTTGAGATTTTATCCTCCTCTTCCTCTCACTGACCTACAGAGACTAGCCAGGCTGTTCCACTGACAGTTGGTTTCAAGTTTAATGAAGAGATTATATGATCACAGGGTGAGGAGTGGATGAGGTTTTGAAAACTACCAAGACCTACAAAAGTTTTACCTTCCCTACCATGCAAAGCTATTTCAAGCACTTGGTGGAAACATGGTGAAGCATGGGCAATGAGGTTCTAAAGCAAGAGCAAGCTGGATGCAGTGGCACGTACCTGTAGTCCCAGCTACTCCGGAGCCTGAGGCAGGAAGATCTCTTCAGCCAGGTTGTTGGAGGCTGCAATGCACTATGGTCGCGCCTGGGAATAGCCACTGCACTCCAGCCTGGGTGACATCGCAGACTATGTCTCTACAAAGTAAATAAATAAATAAAGCAAGGGCAAATACACGAAACAACTAAAAAATGGGCAATGTTTCTAGTTAGATTCAGAAAGCTGACAACAAATAACAAGATCTCTGAGACAAGGGATTGTTAGCTTCATTTCTGAGCCTATGATAGAAATGTACCATGCACAAACAGCCGAAGCCCTGAAAGCTTGGAAACCTCTGGCGGGAGGTTCTTCTTCATCAATCAGCTTCATAGCCCAAGAATGGTCAGCGCCTAACTCAGGTCGTATGACTGGTCCCTGGGACTCAGGAGGAAGGCAGCCTGGAGCTATTCATCTGCCTCTTCTAGGAGGGACTAATCCTCGGTTCTGTTGCATTATCAACTGCAACATAACTTCTTTCCCAGTCTCCTCACACAGTGGGAAGTAAAAGGCCATAGTTTCCTCTGAGGTCATTTTTTTGGGCCAATAAATCAGATTGATTTTGAGCTTTTTGAAGGATTTTTGAGATCTGCTTATTAAGGACACAAATTAATGCTAATAAAAGAAGCCCAAGTAGAATAATGACAGCTTAAATACCTCAGTTCTAAATCAGTGCTTCCTAAATTTAATGCAAATGAGTCTCACCTGTGAGATCTTATTAAAATGCAAATTTTAACTCAGCAGGTCTGGGCGGAGCCTGAGACCCTGCATTTCTAATCAGCTCGAGGTATCCCTGATGCTTCTGGTCCACAAGCAGCACTTCAGTAAGAAGGGCAGAGTGCACTGGTTTGTATATGAGAATCACCTGTGGAGTTTTTAAAAAATGATGACAGGGTCCCACCCTCAGAAATTCTGATTTAATTGGCTTTAGGGTGCATCCTGGGCATCACGATTCCGGAGTGTGGCAGAGTTTGAGGACCGCTGGTCTAACAGGTCTGTTCCCAGTTGCTTGCTGGTTCTCCCCTGATCTCTTTCCTTGGAGAAACAGCTGCAGTGCAGAGTAACTGTGAACTTGGGGATGGGCGCCTGGATTCAATCCTGTCACTTTCCTTGGGGCTTGTTTTCCCACCTGGGGATGGGACAATGACACTGACTACCTCAGAGGGTTGTTATGAGGATTAAGTGAGTTCCTGTATATATGGAGAACTTAGAAAAGTGCCTGACTCAATGTGTTATTATTTCATTATCATTCTTACCTGCTAAACAATTAAGATTAATTAAGCTTTAATAGATGGTTATTTGTTGTGGGGCCAGGAGTGGGGCTTAGAATGCCTTTCCTCCAAATACACTTACCAAAAGGAGTCATCCTCCTAGTTTGTTGAGAACTTAAAAGGAAGAGATGTGGGTCTAAGGGGAAGGAATCCAAGATCTAGTCCCCCAAACTGGGTCACTGAAAGCAGGAATTAGGGCACTGAAGATCAACTTCTACTTCCACAAAGTCACTCATGCCCACTGTGTACAGGGCATTGTGTTAAGCCTTGGGAAGAATTACAAAAGAACTAAAAAGCAAAGAAGTTTTGCTTTCAAGAGTTTCTGTTCTAAAGCAGAAGATTAAGCTAGGCATGTGGTCAAGCAGCTTCCTTATTGCCTACCGGATTTGTTCATTTATTCAATCAGTATCCAAAGCAGCTTGCTGTGAGCTGGCCACAATGCTATTAATAGGTTACAAAGATGAAGAAGGAGAAGACATGGTCCCCCTCCCTACCCACCCACCTGAGATGCTTATAGCCTGAAAGAAGACAGAAAACCACACCTTAGCCAGGCTCTCCACTAGCCTCTTGGGACATTGTGGTGAAGAAGAGAAACGCTGTCCTTGCTCCCATGTACCTTGCAATCTTGAGCAAAGTTAAGACAACAGAGCATGGATGGGTACAGTAAATGGGCTTGACTTGTCAGAGAGAGTCAGGGGGGCAAGGGTCTCAAAGCACTTGCAGTAAAAGGCTAAGGAGCCTGAGATTCAGCAGCCCATGTTACCTCCTCCAAGAACTTTCTCAGACATTCTTCTCCAGCCTAGTTTGGTGGTGGTGGTGGGGGAGGAGGGACTCTTCTTCTGGGTTCCCAAAGCACTTTTCAATCTCTATAATTTTCAAGGAAGTGATTCATGCCTGATTTTGTCACCAGTGCTCTGAACTCCAGTGACCTCCTCCACTGGTACCTGCTGCAACCAAGGCCTAGTGACTCCTTTTCAGACACTATGCATTGAACTGCTCAGCCTCTATCATTTTCCTAGCCTTGTCCTATCTTCTTCCTTACATCCTCTGAGTCCGTTTGCTGCCACCCCACCCTGACAATCCTTGTGTGTAAGTCTGCCGAAGGTTAGATAACCCATTTCAAATGCAGCCTCCCTTCCTAATTCCCCCTCAGGATGTAATCTCTCTCTTTCCTAAAGTCCCATACCAGCACACCTGTACTTCATTAAGAGACCCTTTTACTTTACATCACAGCTGTTTGTGTCCCTGTCATTCTTTCTATTAGGTTGTAAGCCAAGCACATGTCTTTTTCATCTTTGTGTGTCCCCAAGGCCACTTCTGTGCCAACCAGACCCTCAATCACTGCTTGCTTGAAGAGATGAAGAACTCATAGGAAAACACCAAGTACAAATTAAATAGGATATAACAGTCACCCTGACCCAGAGTGTCATTCCATCCAGCCTGCACATCACCTCCTATATTAATCATTCTAAAGCACAGTCTTTCTCATGGCAAAAGAAACTAGTAGCTTCCATTGCCTAGTGCATTAAATGAACATTCCTCACCCTGAATCAAGTCTGTTCTCACCCTTTTTGCCACATGTGGCCTCAACCCTACCAGCCTAACCTTTTGACACTTTCTCCCCTCACTGAAAACTGTACTTCCATAAATACCCTCTCCAATTTCTTCTTCTTTTGTCTTGATGTCTTACTTCATCATGGAAATTCTTCCTTTCCTTTCCCTATTCCCATCTTGCTATCTAGTGCAGTTAGATTACTGGCCTGGCTGAAACCCAGCGCTAAGACATTTTAGGATGAAAAAGGCCATTGTTTCAAGGTTGTGAGCAGATTTTATCTGGCAAGAAACAAGTCTTTGTAAGTCCTTTAGGGTTGTACTGTACCCTTGCTTTAGGAAACCATGTGGTTGGACAAATGAAAATAATGCACCCAAGGTTCTTGAATGGAGAACTGTGAGGAATCCTTGAAGCTAAAAGTAGATGTTTTCAGTCTGAGAAGCTAAGTGTTCTGGTTTGGTGACAGACATGATGTGTACAGTTGAGTAGGAGTGAGGTAGGGTAGTGTAGAATGTTACTTGGGTTGCAACAAATTTAGCTGATGCTATAGCTGAGTTTTGGTTTGTTCCTGCAGGATGTGGGCTTTCTTTATTGAGAGCTGCTTGCTAATAATAATAGCAAACAGTTGTTACACACTTGCCATGTGCCAGGACTGAGATAAAGCCTGGCGAGGATTAACCTCTGTAATCCTTATAACAACTTTACGATTTTTCGGATGACAAAAAGAAGGCTTGGAGAAGTTAAAGATCATGTCCTTCAAACAAAAGGCAGAACCAAGATTTGAACACTAGGAGTCTGACTCCACAGCCTGTACCTTTAACCTCTATCAGAGTTTCTGTTTGTTTGTTAAAAATCTCATCCTTTTAAAATTCCTTTTTGAAGTATGTTTTTTAATTAGCATAGTAATGCATGCTTATACTTTGAGGGTGCAAACTCAAAACCATTTTACTCGTAAGGATGCCCAATCACATTTTGCCACTTTTTATATGCTGTCTTGCATTGTTTGCTTATTGCTTCATATTCATGGACTGTATTTCTCCCAGAGAATTTACAGTGTCTTTGAAGGTAGGAATTGTATTTTAAACTTTCACTCTATTTCCTACAGTAGGCCTAACTGTATTGTCCCTAAATACTCATTGAATTGAATTAAACTGGTACTCCACTGACCTTATCCCCTCTGGCATGAAGCAAAGCTAGTGAAAATATGTACTGTAGAAATATAGTAGATTTCTAGAGCTTCTGGGAAAGTCTGAAATCACTTCTAAGCACTGGAAATATTATAGAACAACATAGTGACTTAAAAATAATCCTGCCGTGCAAACATGAAAAGTGTTATTGCACGTCCCCAAAGGTGTATAATGGATTTGAACTTTAAAACACCAAAATGAAGTAGTATTTAATTTAGGGCTTTTCTGTCCAAGGAACTCAAATCCCAGACAGGTAAAGATCAGCCCGCTTGAAGGTGGTTATAATCCATGCTTTGGCTCCCTCTGCTGGCAAAAAGGAAAAGGTTGCTTTTTTACTTGGAGGAATTCTTGGCTTAGGTTGCATAATGGCTGCTATTTACCACACACACTGCCTAAGAAAATTCAGCTCAGGCTTAGAAAATGGGAAGACAAAACTCACCGGATCTTTCTCCCCACATGGTAACTAAATGCACTCTCCATTCTTCTTACATGATAATATTGCTGCCTCGGAAGCCAGACTCACCATAAACTGTTTATGAATTGTCAAAAGAACCAACAAACATCAGACTTTGTTCTGCTGTGACTTTTTCAGTCTTATCACTGTTCACAGAGTGCTTCACA
Organism: Mirza zaza; assembly: GCA_008750895.1. Classification (NCBI taxonomy): domain Eukaryota; kingdom Metazoa; phylum Chordata; class Mammalia; order Primates; family Cheirogaleidae; genus Mirza; species Mirza zaza. Next base: position 17,783 of record VSMD01131190.1, on the reverse strand, counting down.
CAAGCCTGTTTTTTCCACATCCTCTGCTAAGCTCTGCTAACTCTTGGTAATATTTTCCATGACAAGGCTGAGTGTGGTGGCTCATGCCTATAATGCCAGCACTGTGGGAGGCCAAGGCAGGAGGATTGCTTGAGACCAGGAGTTCAAGACCAGCCAGGATAATTTATTGAGACCCTGTCTCTACAAAAAAATGAAAAAAAATGAGCTGGGTGTGGTGGCAAGCACTTGTAGTCCCAGCTACTAGGGAAGCTGAGGCAAGAGGATCACTTGAGCCCAGGAGTTCCAGGCTGCAGTGAGCTATGACCATGCCACTGCACTCCAGCCTGAGCAAAAGAGTGAGACTCTGTCTAAAAATAAAAAGAAGAAGAAAGAAAATTTCGTGACATAGACAAAAGTTTTTCTTTTCCTTTTTTTTTTTTTTTTGTCTCAACTAGTGGAAGGAGGCAAATATCTAAAATTCTTTGTTTGATTCATTAAATGGAATTAAGCACATGCGCATCTTTCCTCAGCACATAGTTTCTTTCTCAACCTCCCCTTCCCACAACTTTTATATGAGTCTGAATTGTTACTTAATCACGTCAAAGACTCTTCATCATTTGAAATTTAGCTCCCACGCCGCAGGCAGAGAATTCCTTTGTATGGTTTTCCCACGGGGGCATGGAGCATATCTTCTACCATTTGGGCTAACTCCAAGGACCAGTGGAAACTCTGAGATGCCACCAGTGCCTGGCACATTGTAGAGTTCAATACAGATTTGTTTAAATAAATATTAACACAATTTAAAGCCATATTCCACTTTAAGGGCTAATTTTGTTCATGTGAGACTTCCTTCTGCATGCAATGTGAAAACATTTGTTATATATCATTAAGTTTAAAGGGGCATAACAATGTTACACATAAAATTCTTGTTGTCAGAGAACTTTGTTTATATTAGGGTGGAATGAAATGGACAGGCCTGGCATCCATCAGGGCTTTGCCACCTACTGTTCGGAGAAACAATTCACCATTAGCGTCCTTGCACGTTCTTGCTGGATGTGCCAAGAATGCAAGACCCTTACCGTTCTTGGGCCATTTCTCAGGGTTGTGTTTGCAACAAGCAATCTTGAGGGATGAGGTAATGTCTCCCTATGGAACAAAGAGCAAGCCTCCCTACTGCTCACTATAACATGGTGGGTTCCCCAGGCTTAGCATTCCTCTTCTGTAATGCAACCCATTTGTGTGCAAGCATGCATCTGAGCCCATATGCTTCATTCCTGTGAGAAGTGGGGTCCAAGGCGCCAACATAAATGTTGACACTGGCTACTGCTTTTGCTGTAATAGTCTTTCATCTCCGACTTAGGAGTCTGGCGTGTATTGTCAGTATCCATGAAACTGTGAAAGCTAACATGTTAGTACGTAAATTGGATAAAATCTCAGACTCTTCACAGTTCTCAACACTCACTAGCTGTGTGGGTGTCCTTACACGAGTTATTTAACCTCTCTTAGCTGCAGTTTCCCTTTTTTATAAAGGGGTTGGCAGTATGGACCTGCCTTAGAGCTTTGTGGTGAGGTGAAGTTAAATAAGAACGTAAAAACCTCTATGGCACTAGCCTCTTCCTGGGAGTTCCCTTTTCCTCTTCAGAACAGAGCCAGAAATTACTTCGCTTTGGTGCCTGGCGAAGCAGGGCGGTGAGGAACGGAGTGGACCGCCGGCGGGAGGCAGCTAATCCGGCTGGGTGCGGAAGTGAGCCGTGGACAAGCCTCCAGAGCGCGCCCAGCCGCAGCTCCGCATTTCTACGTAGGCGGGACCGGGAAAGCGGGAAGCTGATTGGAGACTGGAGCCAGGGGTTTTGTCTTGCGGAGGCAGTCGCATAGCAACCACGCTGCTTTTACTTAGGTGGTCTATTTCGAGTGGCTTTGGGGTCATGCCGTTGGCGATTAATGGAGCACTGAAGACTTGCCCCCCTCCAGCCACCCCTCGGATTCGTGGCGACCAAGCCCTTCCGAGCCGGAGCGCCAGGCCTTCTGCGGGTCTCCACGCCCGCGGCCCCCGGGAAACCCCGCGGCCGCACGCTCCCGCACACGCATGCTCCCAGCGCTCCCACGCGCGCAGTCGCCTTCCCAGCTGCCGCCCACGCGGACTCCGGGCGGCTGCGCGACGTCCTCGGAGGCAGCTGTAGCTGGGACTAGCTCTCGGAGGATGCTACGACGCGGGGCGTGTCGCCCCCCTCAGTCCACCAGAGCCCGGATGCCTCAGAAATTCGGCTCTGGGTCTGTGGGGAGCGAAATGCAGCCCAAACCCCGATTTTCCGCACCCCGCGCAAATAAGCACGCACAAGCACACACACAGTCGTCGCCACGGCCCGCGCTCGCAGCGGCGTTCCCGGCCGCGGGTCGGCCAGGGCTGCGAGGGAAGAGCCGGGGGCCTCAGAGGGTTTGCTGCCTACGCCTCGCAGCCCGAGGGGCCGCCGCCCGGCATCGGCCGCTCAAAGGCGCGACGTCAGTGCCCGGCGTCACCCGCCCGGCTTAACGGCGCAACGGCCGGCCTGGGCCTGCGTCTGTGGGGCTCGGGTCGGGCGGGAGCGGTCGCCGGAGAGACCTGGTAGGCAGGGTCGCTGGGGACAGGAAGGGAGGTGGGGAGGGAAGGGCGTGACCGTGATTTGTACGGCGGTGCCCGGGGCGGGCCAGAGACCGGGCTGCGGAAGCCCTCACACCGATCAGTCGGGGCCGGCGGACCGCAGCTGCTCTTCGCTAGCGGGCCTCGCTAACTTCGCCGAGAGGCGGCTGCCGGGGTAGGCTGGGCGCTTGCGGCCCGGGGCCGAGACAGCTGGCAGTATCCTAAGTGCGGCGGCCGGGCCTCGGCGACACAGACAGCTAAGGAAGCTTTGGGGAGGGTGCGGGGCCGTCGCCTCTGGCTTAATATGGCAGATGCGCAGAGACTCCAACAGGTGGCTCCGTGGCGCAATGGATAGCGCATTGGACTTCTAGAGGCTGAAGGCATTCAAAGGTTCCGGGTTCGAGTCCCGGCGGAGTCGTGGTGTTTTTTCCACCCCTGTAATTTATTTTCTACCTCCATCGCTTCTCTCCTTTTCCTAAACAATCTAACTCGCTTCCCCCTCCCTGCCCCACTACATGCAGCTGTCACGGTCCTTTCTCCTTTAATGGCTCGCATGGTTCCGCGTCCCCTCAGCAATTAGGCCTCGGCGGCTCAGGGCTTGGCTCAGCCGATTCAGGAACCTGTCAGGGTCCCGGGAAGAGCGGCGGCGGCGGCCGTGGGAAAGCAGGCGACAGCAAAGCGAGGCCTCGCGTTTTCGGCCTAAAGGGGAGCCCGGGGAGGCCTGGGTCTCGGGTGACGCCCCCATGCCCAGAGCCAGACGGTGGCTGCGAGGAGGGAGGAGGAAACGCGCCTGCACCCTACGCGGTGCTGCGCTGTGCTCGACCGCCCCCTAGCCCGCGCGCCTCAGTATCAACACCAGGGGAATCCCGAGTGGGATCCTGTCAAAAATGTAGATTTCTGGGCGTCACTCCGGGACTCTCAATTCTGTCGATCTGGGAGGGGCCCAGGAATCTGCATTTCTGATAAGACCGCCTCCTCCCCTCCCTCGTGAGTCCAGCGCAGAGAGGTCCTAGGCCCGTCTGCTGGTCAGCTCCTCGAGGCAGGAATTCCCGTCTTGTGCCAGTTCTTCTGACAACTCTCAGCTTTGCGTAGGGTTTAGAGTTCCACCTCAGTAAATTCGAATAAATCAAGAAATGAATGGAATTTTTAAAATTCATTGTAACAATGGAACAGGTAATTCACACAAAAGAGACGAATTCCAAAATTGTCAAAAAAGGCACAAGGAAAAGTAAACAGCATTGTTATTCCTCCATCCTAGCCTTGCAATTCTCTCCACAAGCCATTAGCCATAGTGGTTTCTTGGAAATATTTTCAGATTTATTTTATGTGCATGTCAGCGTTTTGTACGTCTGTTGTCTCTCTCAGTATCTGTATATTTGTTAATGTCTTCGATACGTGTGATATGTAGGCATTTAAAAACACAATTGGTAGTATGCTATACTTCCTTCTTTCACTTATTAATACATGTAGAGGTGTTCCCTTGTACATAGAATCAATGATTTAACAGCCCCTAATAGCCGGACATTTAGGCGTCTAATATTTTATTACAGTGTTCCAGTGAACATCTTGGTTCTTATATTATTGTACACAAGTGCAAGTACAGCTGTAGGATAGATTTCTAGGAAGTGGAATTGTTGGTCCAAAGGTTGGATTGTACATTCTTTGATAAATGTTGGCAAATTGCCCTCATAGAGATTATGCCTATTTTATTCTCACTATCAAGGGGTGAGTGCCTGTTTTCCTACAACCCACATGTTCTCAAACAGGAGAAAAATGGTTTCTAGTTGTACATCTTTTCATAGAGTAATTTGTATTTCTTTTTCTGTGATTTATCTCTTCTCGAGTCGTGCTCACTTTTCTATTGTGTTACTGGTCATTTTCTTATTAGTTTGTAGGAGTTCTTTACACATTAAGGAAAACAGACCTTTGTAATACATGTTACAAGTATTCTTCTCCAGTCTATCTTTTGATTTTGTTTATGATATTTTGTTTATTTTACTGTCTTACAGAAATTTATATATTTGGATTTATCAATCTTTTCTTTTATGGCTTCTAGATTTGGGTCACACTGCACTCAGATTATTAAGTAATTTCCTTAAGTAATGGCTTCATTTGTATGGTTTTATTTATCTTTGTTTCATCTGGAATGTATTTTTGTGTAAGAAGTGGAATTTTGTCCCAAAATCAACCATGATGATCACTCCTTTTCTTCACTATTACAGTTTTATAATTTTCTAAATTCCCACATGCATTTGGGTTTCTGGATTCTCTGTTCTAGTCCATTAACTTGTCTGCATTAATTTTGATTTACCAGAACTGTGTTGTTTCTGATATCTAATAGGGTTAGTCCTCCCTTGTTACTTTTTTAAAAAGATACTTTCCACCTATTCTTGAGTTATTTTTTCCACATAATAATAATAATAGCACTTACTCGACATTTGTTATATGTCAAGTACTATTAGTGCTTTATGTGTCTTAATGCATTTAATGCTCCTAACAATCCTACCAGGTAGATATTATTATCTCCTTTCGTGGAAGAAGCATCTGTGACACAGAGAGGTTAAGTAATTTGTGTAAGGATACTCAGCAAATAAGCAGCAAGAGCGGGTGGGAACCCAGGAAGCCTGGGTCTCTGGGTGAAACCACAATGCTATATTGTCTTTTCACATGAGTTTTAGGTTCAGTTAGTCTGGCTTTAATCTTAGGGGGTATTTTTGTTGGAGTCGTGTTATATTTATAGATAAAAATAGGAAGAATTGAACTAATTCATGTTGAGTTTCCCTATTTAAGAGCAGCAGGGAGAAAAAAAAGAACAGCTTTGCCTTTTCATTTGTTCAACCCTCCTTCTGTGCTCTTCAGGAGTGTTAAATGCTCTTCATATACATGCTCTGGTTTCTCTTCAGATCGAATAAATCTTTCACCTGTTAACTAAAGATTTCCGTGGAGAGGAACAACTCTTGAGTTTTGGTTCAATTTTTTGAGGCCTTGACTTAGCAAGGAAATAAATTTTAAAAAATGTTCTTCATATAGATCTTGACTTTTTTGTTAACTTTATTCTTAGATAGTTTCATCTTTTTGGGAATCTTTTCTTCTATATTTTCTAACTGGTTATTGTTTGTATATAAGAAAGCTTTTGATATTTTAAATAATATTGTAGCCTGTCATCTTATTAAATTATCCTACTTGAAATAGTTTTCCAGTTCAAAACCACAATGAGTCACCACCTCATATCCAATTACAATGGTTATAATGAAAAGGAGAGACAATACAAGTATTGGCAAGGACTGGAACCCTTATACATTGCCCATGGGGATGTAAAATGGCACAGCCTCTTTTGTAAACATTGTGGCAATTCCTCAAAAAGTTAAATATTAGAGTTACCACATGACCCAACAGTTCCACTTCTAGGTATAAACCCGAGTATTAAAAACATACGTCCACACAAAAACATGTACAAGAATGTCCATAGAAGCATTATTTTTAATAGCCAGAAAGTAGAAACAATCCAAATGTCCATCAGCTGATGAATGGATAAACAAGATGTGATGTATCTCTTCAATGGAATATTATTCAGCAACGAAAAGTAATGAGGTACTGATCCATGTTACAACATGAATAAATCTTGAAAACATTATGCTAAGTGAAAGAAGCCAGTCATGAAAGACCATAATAGTATGATTCCATTTATATGAAATGTTCAAAATTGGCAAATCCATAAGACAGAAAGTAAGTTAATGATTGCCAGGCATTAGGGCAGGGAAATGTGAAGTGTCTGCTTAATGGGTGTGGGGTTTCTTTGTGGGTGATGAAAATATTCTGGAAATAGTGGTGATAGTTGCATAACTCTGAATATATAAAAATCCATTGAATTATATAATTATTAAAGGGGTGAATTTTATGGTATGTGAGTTATATCTTAATTTAAAAGAAGGAAAAATAGTTTTTCAGTTGACTAAATTGTGTTTTCTGGAAATAGCCTCAAATTATGATAATTTTGCTTTATCCTTTCTAATTTTTATGCTTCATATTACTTTTCTTGTAATAGCATCAGTTAGTACAATTATTTCCAGAATATATTAAATAGTAGTTCATTATAATGGTGATAATGGACTTCCTTATCTTATTCCTGGTCATAATAGGAATACTTCTCTACTAAGCATGATACTGGCCTTTAGTATTAGTGTCAATATGCATGAACACATACACACACAAACACATACATGTATTTCATCACATTAAGAAAATACCTATCCCACTGGGCATGGTAGCTCATACCTGTAATCCTAGCACTCTGGGAGGCTGAGGTGGGCGGATTGCTCAAGGTCAGGAGTTCAAAACCAGCCTGAGCAAGATCGAGACCCTGTCTCTACTAAAAATAGAAAGAAATTAATTGGCCAACTAAAAATATATAGAAAAAATTAGCCAGGCATGGTGGCACTTGCCTGTTGTCCCAGCTACTCAGGAGCCTGAGGCACCAGGATTGCTTGAGCCCAGGAGTTTGAGGTTGCTGTGAGCTAGGCTGATGCCACAGCACTCTAGCTTGGGGAAGAGAGTGAAACTCTGTCTCAAAAAAAAAAAAAAAAAAAAAGAAAGAAAGAAAATACCTATCCCTATGTGTCTATGTGTTAATAATCTGTGGAGGTTTTTCTTATTTGATCTATTCATATTTTATAGTATATTAACAGATTTTCTAATATTCAACTTGTCTTACATTCCTGAAATAAATTCTAGTAGGTTGTAGCAAATATTCATTTTAATATTCTACTATTTTATAATTTTTGCATATTTAGAAAGATTGAAATTATCTGCCACCAAATTAATAACAAATGCAGTATTGCTTGTAATGGCCCCCAAACTGGAAAATAACCTAGATGTTTATCAATATTGGTCTGTTTGAAGAAAGTGTGGTAGAGGCTTATAATTGAATACAATGCAGACCTTTAAAAAATGAGAAAGATCTATATATACTGCTATGGAAAAATGTCCAAGATTATATGAAAAAGCTGATATGCAAATGAATATTTTAAATAAGATTCCATTTTTTAAAAATAATGCTAATAATAACAGTAGTAATGTATGCTTGTTACTATGATTGTGTGTGCATAAAAGATTTCTGGAAGGATATATAAACAGTTAACAGTGGTTACTTCAAGATAGTGCTGGGTCAGGAAATGGCAAGGGTATGAAGGGATGGCCTTCCTTTTTTCTGTATACTTTTTTGCAGTGTTTAAGTTTTTTTCATAATGAGCCCATGTTATCCTTATAATAAAAAAGTTAGCTGGGCTTGGTAGTGGGGATCTGTAGTCCCAGCTACTCAAGAGGCTGAGGCAGGAGGATTGCTTGAGCCCAGGAGTTCCAGGCTGCAGTGAGCTGTGACTGTGCCACTGCACTCCAGCATGGGCAACAGAAAGAGACTCTGCCTCTTTAAAATAATTAATTAAACGAGAGTAAATTTAAAACAACAACAACAAAAAACCCTAATGCTAATGAGGAGAAAAAACATTTATTGACCCCTTACATTCTACTATATGCTGAATCTCAGTGATAAATAAGCCCTTTAGGAGCCCATTTATTAAGCACCTCTAGAAGCTCCTCCTAAGACTGAAGAAACATAAAAAAAATCTTTTCACAGAGTGATTCCAACAGGGACCATATCCTGCAGGTCTTGAACACCATGTTGAGGAGTGTGGACTTCACCCTAGAGGCAATGGGAAACTACCGAATAGCTTTTAGCTGGGAAGTAGTAGGATTAGATGTGTGTTTTGTAAGATCTGTCTGGCTGTGGTGTGGATCATGGGTGGAATAGCACAAGACTAGAGGCTGGAAGACCAGTTCAAGGGCAGCTGGAGCCATCTAGGTAAGAGAATGACAAGGGCTAGAACTAGGGAGGTGGTGTGGGTTAAAGGGTAAGGATACAAATTGGAGTTGTTTTAAGGCAGTCCAAATTGATGAAGCTTGAATTAAGGGATATAGAGGAGAGGGAGGGAGCAGTCAGAATGACTCCCATTTCTAATTAGGCAGATAGGTTGGTGCTGAAAATAGTCATTGGGACAACAAATAAAAAGAGAAGTGGATTTGGGGAGAAATGAGTTCAGCTTTGTAGGTGCTGAATTTGAAGTCTATGTGGAGCATCCTGGAGAAGGATGCTCATCCTATGTGCTTGGCTGGCAAGCCAAGCACATAGCAGGATCTCAATAAATATTTACAGAATAAAAGAATGTGGGAGGGAAGGAAAGAATTGAAAATAGTAGATATGGAGAGAGAAGGAAAAGAAGGGAAGGTCTGGAGCTCAGGGGACACGTCTAGGATTGCGATTTAAAATTCATTATCCTTGAATGGAAATAAATATAAGAAAATACCTTTGAAAAAAATAAAATTCATTATCCTACAGATGGCATTTGAAGCTCTGGACATAGATGAGATTGTGCAGGGAGAGTATAGAGTAAGAAGTGATGAAGGCTGAGGACAGAAACCCAGAGCACAGACATTTGAAGGATAGGTAATGAGTCCTTCAAAGAGACTAAGAAAGGGAAGCCAGAGAGGTAGGAGGAGACACAGGAGAAGGTGTTTCCACCAAAACTGATGGGGTGAGTTCCCTCTGGAGGAGAAGGGGCTCAAGAAGAAAAGGGAAACAACTAACATTTTCTGAACACCTGCTTTATGCCAGCAACTTTATTTAACCTTTGTCATTCCATTATCCCCTAATTCTAAGAAGTATGAATCATCCCCATTTTATAGATGAGAAAGTTAAGATGCAAAGATGTCATGGGAGTCAAGTGGAAGGATTAGCCTAGGAATGATAGAAAAATGTCTGCTCTTCCGAGGGAAGAAGGCAGAGATAAAGAAAAGCATGAAGGTGGAGAAGGGAAAATTGAAGGTGCTCATGTTTGAGGACCTGTTTTCTTTGTGCTCTCTTTTACAGCTCCACCTCACACATCTGGATCCCAAGAAGATAGTGACACAATGGGAGCTGCCACAAAGATGGAAATACTCCTACCTTATTGCTGCCTGTGGCTAATACAGATTCTACGAGACCAGGGGCCAGGAGTGGTTTCATTCCAACTCCTCCTTATATGGGACCTTCTGCATTCATCAGCATGTTTTTTATATTTTATAACCTCATTCACTCTCAATTCAAGATATATTTTTTGAGTATTGGTTTGTGCAAGGAAGCATGCAGACAGGAAATACAAAGATGAGTGCAATAGTGTGTTTTCTAAAAAGTTCAGCCTGGTGAGGGACAGGGAGCCATGGATTGGTGATTCCACTAATTAGGATTGGTTTGTGCTATGAGTGACAGGAAACCCAAAATAACAGTGGATTTGACAAGATAAAGGCTTATTTCTCTTTCCTGTAAAATTCCAGGGAATAGTAGCTACTTAATCCTGGGAAACCTCAGTTGCTTATTCTTCTGTTCTCAAAATGCAGCTCCTACTTCCTGTTCCAGTGTGGTTGCTCCTGCCCCTACCATCAGGCCAGTATACTACCTAGTGGGGAGAAGATAAAGGGACAGAGAAGGGCCCCCTCCAATCTCACCCTTCCCTGAAGGACATGTCCCAAAAGTTGCACATACCATTCAACTTACATCCCATGGGAGGTGGGAATCATTCCCCAGGTGGCCAGATTCTTAGCTAAAAATCATGTGTCCTGTAACTGTAGGGAAAGGGAAGAAGTCCAGCAGTTTCTGCCAGTGTTGCTGAAACAGGTGTGGAGATAGCTATAGCGTAAGAATAAATTAAAAAGTGTGACAAAGAGACTTACTAACTCTGTAACCTTAGGTTATTTAACCTTTCTGTGCCTCAGTTTCTCACTTATAGAATGGTGATAATACTAGCACTTACCTCTTAGGTTTACCTAAAACCCAAGTTGTTACATACAAAAATAATATGTTACATATGTATATACATACCTAAGGGTAACATAAAAATAAGTTATATTTAATTCCTTAGAACAGTCCCTGACACTTAATAAGTGCTATATAGACGTATGTTAAATACAAATAAATGGAGTAAAAATAAGTATAGTCAGATGGGAATTTGAAGAGTATACACATCAGTGGAGAGAATCTGAAAAAGATTTTATGAAAACATGTAGACTGTCAGCTCTGTAATGGCTTGAATGACCTCACTTCTTTTTGGGTACCCCCAGCACCTAGTGTGGTACCTTGCACCTACCTATTTTGTAGGTGCTCAAAATATTGGTTGTTGAATAGGCTTTTGAAAGGTCAGTACTATTTTGTTAGGTGAAATGGAGGCAGGAAAGGTATTTTAGGTGGAATCAACCATATGAACAAAAATATAAAGGGTGAAAATGCCCTGTACCTGGCACAGTACCGAGTGTGCATAGAACTCAGTATATGTTGACCAAGTGAATACTCAGTATCAAGCAGTTTGATTTGGCTGAAATGTATCAGTTAGGTTTAGGTAGAAAAACACATGACTCTAGAGGATTTAATACAGGGAATTATTGCATAGGTGAAAGAAATGCTGACAGTGTAGGCAACCCAGAGACTGCAACAGTAGGAAACCTTTACCACTCCAAGTGCTAAAGGTACAATGGGAGGAGATAGTGTTACCAGAGCCTGGAAGCCTGGGCCATCCAGAGGTCCTGCAGTTCAACCCAAGGCAGAGAAGGCAGGAAACACCCTGGTTTCTCCCTTCCTCCTGACCTTCAGTCTTTTGTTGGTGTCTTACTAGCAAGCCAGTTAGCAAGGGAATTTGGGAAATGTAGTTTCCTACAATCCAGAGCAGAGTAGAGAAAGGGCTGGGAAAAGAGCTGAGAGAGAAATAGGCAAATGACCAGAATACATGAAGTATGGGGCGTGAGTAGGGGAGCAGGGAATATAAACCTGTGATGGCATCATTTTATGGAGGGTCTTGAATGTAGATGTTTCTACAGGTTTTATTAGTGGGCCATAGAAGGTAAGAAGCAGTATGCCACCACCGAAACTGTTTTAAGAAGACTTCCTAATGGGTAGCATGGTGTAGAAAAGGGAATGTAGTAGCTTCCTTTTGAGTATGTGTCAGGCATGGTGGTAGCTCTTATTTAATCATCTCAGATGATGTGTCTGGTTCTGGATATGTTCAATTTGAGATGACTTTATGGTACTCAGATTTGCAGCTCACACAGTTGAATATGTGAGTCTGGAGTGGGCGTATGGTGGTGGTAAGAGATGGAAAGATGGAGATCTGGGGGCTTCTGCAGAGGTGAGAGCAGAAGCTGAAGGGAGAGGAAGGATAAGATATTCAAGTCAGACAGTATAGAGAAAAGATAAAAGAGCAGGCATTAGGGAAACCAACAATTTAAGTGGTGGACAGAATAAGAAAATGAATGACGGAAATAGGGAGTCAATAGAAGTAGAAAAGTTGATCTTGCAGAAGCAGAGAGCAGCTCAAGCTTCAAGAAGGGGAAGATGAGCCGTGTCAAATAACATTTCCCGGTCAGAAGGGATGAAGACTGAGAAAAAAGCATTGACTATGTAGCAGTTAGGATGCATGCAGAAATAGTGTCTCCAGACTGGTGGAGACATGAGAAGTTAAGGCAGCCTTAGATAGCCTCAGCTGGTTTAGTGAAGGAGGAGATAAGGTAATCTGCTGAGGGTAGGAGTGGAAGTTGGGGGCTCTGGGAGAATGGAAATACCCTGTTGTATCCCCTGTGTGCTCTTTGGGTAGAGTATATTAATATATTTAGCTTCACTGCTGTACCTTAATGCTTAAATAATGTAGAAGACTCAATTATTTGTGTTGGCTGACTTGCAGAATGAATGTATGCAGTTGGTGGAAAGTAATAAAAATTGAATAAAGGGCTTGTGGAGCAACAGTGTTAACCCAGGTGAGAGTCATTAGCTTCATGGTACTTTCCAATCTCAATAATCTGGACCATAAAGAATAGGTGTTTCCCTAGCTGACATTAGTAGGTGACAGTAACAGAAATCAAAAGACTACCAAGAATAAGGAAACTGGTGAGATATATCAAGAATTTTTGAAATATATGACCAATTGGGTACAGATTGGTTAGGGAGAAAAATGTATCCTGATGGGGGTGGAGGATTAAGAGAATACAGGGTGGCTGAAAGGCTTAAGATCATGATTTCACTGTTTGAGGTTGGGACCCCCAAATGTTGTGGGTGAGAGGTAAAGCCACCTCAGGTAATTCCAAAGTGCAGACAAGGTGGAGTTAGAGGGAACTAAAGGAAGACTAACAGGATAACAGATTAGGATAGTCAGAGTTCAAAATCTTGACCATTGAACCAGTTTCGAGTCATGGGTCTAAGGCCATGATAGTGATTGGCTAAGGTGAAGTGGAAATGAGGGTAACTGGAATTGATGAATTTGAGCTTGAGGAACTACAGGGCCATTTTGATTTGAATGTCCATGGCTAAATATGGATAATGATTTCACTAAAGGAAAAACCAAGAGTCAATCCTACAGGACTATATTCAGGTGAAATACATAAAAAGGACTAAAGTCATGATCCATCCAGCAATCACCCAAGGCACTGGGCCAGTTGTTTAATGTCATTCCATCTCACTTTGCTTGAAACCCCTTCTTCTGGAGGGAGGATGGGTTTCAAGCAGCTGAGATGACCTTCTGTCAACAATTGAAGTTGGGAGAAGTGGCAGATTTGGCTGGAAGGGCAGGTGTCACAGATAACCTGAAGTTTTGATGAACTTACATTCCAGAATTAAGCTATGGCTTGTTCTCTGTTCTACTAACTCATTATCTCATAGTCATTTTGGGGTATATATATACACACATTTGTGTATATATATTTGTATATGTATATGTACATATTACATATATGTATGAAAAAAATAGGTCTTTCTGATAATACACTAAACCTTAGGATTTAGAAAACCTTCCAGTTGACCACAAACAATGGATTTGTTCTGTTGTTAATAAATGACTCCTCTAAATGTCCCTCAGTTTATGGTGATGGGGAGTAAATATAGAAGAGGAGAGACTGAACAAAACTTCATAAACATAAATCTCTTTTCATACAGATGACTCTATTTCTTTTCTACCATTGAAAATGGTCAAGGAACACTTCCAAAGACATTTGTATTAAATAGTATTCTTCACTGCATGATAGCTAAAATTCATATGGTAAGTGGGATTAAATCTAGTTTTTATACCCATATTTCATCCCCCTTAATGAACAAGACCTCAGAATTTCAGTATGTTACATGGAGTTTGAGGTCACAGTTTTAGTACCTGAGCCCTACCCGCCTCTGCTTTGCAATCCTGACCAAGGAGGTTGTGACCACAAGGAACAATAGCCAATGAGAAAGTACCATTTAATATAATAGCTAAGAGAGTACTCTGATTTCAGGACTCCACAAGTAAGCTGTGATGGAAAAACTAATGTTTCTGTCATCCCTACCCATTAACAATCCACCATTAATAGGGATGGCCTGGCTTCAGGGAAGCCCTGAGTCCAGTTTCCCACTTTGTTTGGAAGAGAGTATGACAGGTCTGCTCCCCAGTAGGGCAAGAGTGACTGTACATACAGTCACCTGTTCTGTTGACATGGCAACTGTCCATTTGTAAAAATATGGTCCAGTGGGTACCTCAGGCTCACATCAATCTGGTGAGCAACTCCTCTTCCCTTAGGAAGGGTGACTAGGAAGGAGGCAGGTGGGGAATAAACCTTCCCAAATACCATGCTAAAGCCTTTAATGCCACACGAATACAAGTGTGTTGGTCACATTTTGGTTTTATAGTAATTTCTGTGCTGTACTGTTAAACTGAAGAAAAATTTCAATTGTCACAATACTTTTAAAAGTGGTGATTTTAAATCACTAAGTTTCGGGGTGGTTATGCAGTTATAATCAAGATGAACACATATTATCCACTATCTGTCACTTGAACCCAGAATAGTTATGGCTTTCTTACAGTTGGTGTTCAGTATTATTGATAATCCCTCCCATTTCAGACTTCTACTCCTCAGCTGTTATCTAATTTTACATTTCATTGTTCATTTGGAGATATTTCATTTCTTTAATAGAACACTAACCTGCTATGACAATTATAGGCCATGCTACTGACCCTACTTCTTGGAAGCATTTCATTTTAAAAACTGGAAACACTTCTTCACTTTAAAAATTGTCTAACAATAAGACTGGCGTTTTACATTTTGATTAGACAGATATTTGAGAAATTGGTTAGCTAGAAAGCCCTTTTTGTATCAGCCCTTACTGAAAATAAAAACATTAATTCAATTAACTACCAAGTATAATTCAATTAAGTAAACACTGGACACTTTTTGATGGTTCAGTATCTGTCGTAGGTAGCTATTAGGTAGCTATTTTCACAACAGTAGTTGTCATTGCCTCAGAAAGTGAACTGAGTACCTGGCGCATAGCCCAGAAATGGTGTTAAAAATATATTTTCATTTATTTTCTTGTAACTTAATATTTCTAAGAATGGGACTCCATGAATTTGTCCCAGTTACTCAAGGTTTTGTTGAACTTTACTATACAGCACCCTCTGGACCCCTTTTCCTTAAAAGCCTGTCATTTATCTTCTGGCCAGGCAACTATGGCCTCTATTGTGACATCCTTGTTATGGGGACCTATAAGAGACATTTTCTCAGGTTTTAAAAATAGGAATAATGGTTTCTCTAGAGCAGTTTATCATATGGCAGAACCCTGAACACAGAATTGATTATATTAGTGCTAGGAATCTAGCCCAGAGCCCACCTTTATCAACTGTAGTTTCACAGCATCTACTTTGTTGTATTAATTTCAGTTGGCTTCATTTAATTTGTTCCGTTGTTTTCCTAGCCCTAATTTCCTAGATTTGTAGGCATTTTTTATAAGCTGTCTTAAAAGCAATTCAGAGCAAGATGGGATAGAAATACAGCATTATTTTACAGATCTTGTCCAAATATTTTGAAGACCTTTCTTTCATCAGCATACCCTAAGAACCCTTTTTATTACTTATGCTTTTCTGGTACTTTTGGTTAGTTATTAAGCCTTAAAATTGTTCCAATAGGTGAACTAAGTTTAGTGACACAAGCCAAAGTCACTAAAACCTGTTTCTTAAAAGAACTGCTTTGCTGAAAAGTTCAAATTCATTCATTATTCAAATATCCAGATAATTACAAGGCCAGGAGCACAAAGAGACTAAAAGGTGTACTTTTTAGATATTATTCTTTACTCAATTTTGAAGATCTAAAATAAATATGTACTTTCTTTAATAAAAATTATGCAGATCACATTTGACATGAAAAAGCTGTACATATTAATATTGGTTTTAATTTCTTACAATAGGTAACTTTAAATGATTTTTATTTTTCCAGTTCATTTCATTGAATAAGGTAAATGTTTCACATTAAAAACTCTATACTTTTTCCAAGCTATTTAAGTGGCTTATAAAAAATACATATAATAAAATTAAAAATGAATCAATAGAGACCAAAAAAAGAGCATGGATGTTAAAATGTAACTAAAAGTAAACACTCAAAACATAGATTGTTGTAATGGCAGTTTTGCAATGTAGAATAATTCAATGTGCTCCAGTATTGGTCATATAGCAGGTAAGATGGTCCACACTGTAAGTCTGAGAATAACTGTGTCAGTCTTCAATTGTCTATGCAGAGAAACATTATTCTGAATAATCAACAATTTTGGGTGTTCTTACAGCATAGTAACATAAGTTGACGTGTTCTGTTAATAACATCTCCTTCTGGTAGAAATGTGAAGGCTAAAATAACTCAGTTATTTCTTCTTCCTGTTTTAATATTTAATTCTCTCATGTCAGGTCCTTATTTTACTCAACAGAAAGCAAGACAGTATTTTTGAAATAAAAGTTTTTATATAAAAGGAAAGAAAACAGACACAGATGCTTCCTTCCCCACCTGCACATACGAATGTTATCGTCAGTTCTGGTATTACTATGTTGCCTGTGTCTCCAAGCAGTAAATACAGAATTTCATATTTACTGAAATCTTGGGGAAACAATATGCTGGAAAAATAGAGATCCCATAGTGACATAAAGGAAGCCACAGCTCAGCAAGCATCAACAGAAATGGCCAACACTCATTGAGTGCCAGAAAGCAGCTTAGACACAAGATGCATACTTGTGTCATTGGAAATGAGATAAACTGGGCCACCTCACCTCCTGGCCAAGTTAAAATTATATTGTTTAATCCTGTTTCACTTGGAACACAACACTGAATCTGGATTAAAAAATCACATTCCTCCCGTTTTAGTTGCCAACGAAGGAAAACAGCTCTCCCCTCTTTAACCCAAACTTTCTAAGTAGTTGTCTTTATCTTTTAAGTCCCGTGTAGTATAGCTTCATGTAGTTCTTTGGTTTTATGCTAACATACATCTGCTCCAAGAACACTTTTATCACTCCTTTTTTTTCATCCGTGACTTTTATAGTAGAAACAAGCAGATCTTTGTATCCCAACTTTGCCAACTTTCTGGATCTGAATCTAAAGCTGACTGTAGGACACTGCCTATCTACCATCTCCCCTCTACGCATATATACACACACAAAAACATGCATATTAATTATATTTTTTATGTATCTTTAATCATTTTAAAGTTCTTTGAACACATTAGCAAACTTTATACCTACATATCTTTTAATTAGATTTTCTTTAAATAACTAAGCATTGAAAACTTTATAAAAACATTAATTATCCTAAAATGGTTGAGGTTCCTTTTTTCCCTAAAAGAATTTAACGTGGGGTGGGAGGGTGTCTTTTGTAGACACACATATTTTCCCAAGGACACATGATTGAATCTCCCTCAACTCAACTTTTTCCAAACAGAAATCCCTGTATTAACAAGGCCAATATAATTTAGATAATGGGTATTAGTTTTCAAAACATCTTTAGTAAGTAAATAAAGGGGAAATGTAAAATGTTGTGGTTTGCTTGGTAAATCCTAATTGCGAAATTTCTTCTTCTTTCGGAACTTTTTTCCTGCTGCATTTGCTGCTTTTTCAGCCATGATCTCTGAATACTTCCTTCGGTTATATCTGAAAAGAAAAACCAAACCTTTATGTTCTGAAGTACAACACAACAGACTTAAGAAGTTAATATAGTCTTGGGAAAGGGGTTCCTAAATCTCAAAATTTGTTGCACTTTTACTGTCTATTCATCACATGTGTACTAAGTTGCCACCATGTATTAGTAGCCACACTAAAAGTGGGGGATAGAACACTGGGCAAGG
>VSMD01131189.1:0-19505 GCA_008750895.1 Mirza zaza | reverse complement strand
TTAAGCAGTCATTTTTCTTTTAAAGAAATTTAAAAATGAGAAAAAAAATCCTTTATATTTACCCTTACATTTCTCATTTTTTATTTCCTTCATTCTTTTGTGTAGGACTTCCTTTAATATTTCTTTTTTTTTTTTTTGAGACAGAGTCTCACTTTATTGCCCAGGCTAGAGTGAGTGCCATGGCATCAGCGTAGCTCACAGCAACCTCAAACTCCTGGGCTCAAGCAATCCTGCTGCCTCAGCCTCCCGAGTAGCTGGGACTACAGGCATGTGCCGCCATGCCCGGCTAATTTTTTTCTATATATATTAGTTGACCAATTAATTTCTTTCTATTTATAGTAGAGATAGGGTCTCGCTCTTGCTCAGGCTGGTCTCGAACTCCTGAGCTCAAAAGATCCGCCCACCTCGGCCTCCCAGAGAGCTAGGATTACAGGCGTGAGCCACCGCGCCCGGCTTCCTTTAATATTTCTTATAGTGCAGGTCTGTTGGTAATAATTTGTCTTAGCTTTTGTTCGTCTGAAATGTTTTTATTTCACCTTTGTCTTGGAATGATATTTTTGGGGGGCTGGGAGAGAAGCAGAATGTGTAATTCTCTTCTACATTTGTTTTTTTCTTTCAGTATTTCAATGGGATTCTCTGCAGCAGTTAATCCACCAGTTTATTCATTTGTCCTGGAGTTACTCTCTTTGTTCATTCTTTCCCCATGACAATCCATGCAACAAGACAAGATCCACATTGAGTGAGAGTGGGAGCAGCCCTGGAAAAGAAATCCCATGACCTATATGAACCAAGATCTCTCCTAACAATCCCTTAGCCATATCTTCCAGGGTCTTGCAAGTCAAAAATCCCAAATTATGGCTTCACACCAGGTGTATATAGTCATAGCTAGAACTCCCAGTTCATATGCAATCTTTCAATAAGAGTGCATTGCAAAGTTGCTTAGAATTGATGTGACGTTCCATTTTTATCACATTTCCAGGAGAACAGGCTTACAAAGTTTAAAACCATTTACCCACATCATTGATGCGGGTCTTGGAGTCCATTGTGTTGCACTGTCCTGGTGCACTTTCTTTTCATTTCTTGGTCTCATCTTTGCCTCTCACATAGGCTTTTACAAGGCTGTGTCCTCGAGTTTCTTTGTTTCTTTTTCTGTGCTCTCTCAGTATTTTCACCATCTCTTTTGGTTTGCATTGTCTATGCAGACAAACCCCAAATCCTTACCTCAACTTTTCTAACAACTCTAGTCTTGAATTTCCAAGTTCCTCCTGTATGGTGTCATTTATATATCTTGCTGGAACATTGAATTCGATTTATCTAAAACAACTCTTCAATGCTGCCTGCTGCATTAGTCACTATCCTCCCACTCAGTCATTTCAATTATGTCATTTTTCTCTCTTCTGTTTTCCAGATCTTCAATGTCCTATTGACTCTACCTGAGGTACTATTTTTCTCATCAATATGAATTCTCTTTTTCATGTCTATGGGCTTCTTTTCTGTCTCTGAAATGCTCCAGGCTCACTGTGCTGGTTGTCATGAAAACAAAACAAAAAAAAAAAAAATAAGCTCACCGGTTTATACTTTGGTTTGGTAACTTTTTCAGGCTCTCTTCTATTCTTCTTACTTCACACTTTCCCTTGTATTATCTCCTCTTAGATTAGGATTGCTATAGTTTGAGTGTTTGTGTCTCCTTCAAAATTAATGTTGAAACTTAATTCCCTCCTAACACTCTGAGAGGCTGAGACAGGAGGAGGAGGATTGTTTGAGCCCAGGAGTTTGAGGTTGCTGTGAGCTAGGCTGATGGGCACGGCACTCTACTAAGGGCAACAGGATGAGACTGTCTCAAAAAAGAAAGAAAGAAAGAAAGAAAGAAAGAAAGAAAGAAAGAAAGAAAGAAAGAAAGAAAGAAAGAAAGAAAGAAAGAAAGAGAGAGAAAGAGAGAGAAAGAGAGAGAGAGAGAAAGAAAGAAAGAAAGAAAGAAAGAAAGAAAGAAAGAAAGAAAGAAAGAAAGAAAGAAAGAAAGAAAGAAAGAAAGAAAGAAAAGAAAAGAAACAAAAGAAAG
This sequence comes from Mirza zaza, assembly GCA_008750895.1. Lineage (NCBI taxonomy): Eukaryota > Metazoa > Chordata > Mammalia > Primates > Cheirogaleidae > Mirza > Mirza zaza. The sequence continues at coordinate 17,446 of VSMD01131189.1, read as the reverse complement.
AAACTTAATTCCCAATGCAACAGCCCCACTAAGAGGTGGGGCTTTTAGGAGGTGACCACGCCATTCAGAAAGAATCCTCATGAATGGATTAGTGCCTCATAAAATGGCTTGAAGGGGCAAGTTCACCCCCTCTGCCCCTTCTGCCACATGAGAACACAGCATTTGTCTCCTTGGGAGGATCCAGCAACAATGCACCATTTTGGAAGCAAAGAGCTGACCTCACCAGATACTGAATCTATTGTCACCTTGATCTTTGACTTCTCAGCCTCCAGAACTGTGAGAAATAAATTTCTGTTCTTTATAAATTACCCAGTCTCAGATATTTTGTTTTGTTTTTTTAATTTTTTTTTTATTTAAGCATTTTATGGGGACATTTTGTTATAGCAACACATATGGACCAAGTCAAGGATCATACTCTACTTGTACCTTTTTTTTTCTTCTCCATTACTGTAGCATGTGCTGGTGTTCCTCAGCATTTTCAGTTATCAACCAGTCAAACTCTAGCTCCATGTCAATTTTTCTTTTACTATGTGATTCCTAATAGGTCTCAATACATAACAAGACAGTGCCAGAAAATTAGTTATTGTCACTAGGCTACTTCTTCACGTGCTTTGACAATAAGAACTATGCCAGTCAACTTTGAACGTATGAAGAAAAGGAACAAGAGAAGAAAAGGAGGCATGGCTATTAGCCTGGCATTGATGGAGAGGCAGCAATATGGCTTGTACTCAAAGCAAAGCTGATGTTGCAGTATAAGTAAACCATCCATTATGGGCTGAATTGTGTCTCCCCCTACTCGCCCAAACTCATACTTTGAATCCTTAACCCCTGATACCTTAGAACATAACTGTATTTGGAGGTCAGGCTTTTAAAAATATGATTATAGTGAGGCCATGAGGGTAGACACTGGTCCATACTGACTGCTGTCCTTACAAAAGAGGAAGTGTGGACATAGACATCAGGGCTTTGTGTGCACAGAGGGCGGGCCATGGGAGGACACAGCAAGAAGGCAGCCATCTGCAACCAAGGGGGAAGCCTCAAAAAATCCAAACTTGCCAATGCCTTAATCTTAGATTTCTAGCTTCTAGAAGTATGAGAAAACAAAGTTTCTTTGTTTAAGTCATGCAATCTTTGGTATTTTGTTATGGCAGCCCTACAGAACTAGTATATCATCACTAAAAATGCATTTGTGACACAAACTGCCAACATGTGTAAATGCTAATGATCAGGTGTCAGTGAAAGAGTGGGCCAGGAACAAATGTGATAATTATAATAAAGAGGAAAAGAAAGAAAGTTCCATTTATCTAGTTTCATCTCTTTTCCCCATTTCTTGATCTAAAAATACACATAAAATTTAGGTCATGCCAATGTCCTAAATAAATATACATATACATATATTGAAATATACATATGTCGAAATAAAGCTACGTTTATATCTTTGCAACAGTAGCAGCACCCTCTGTACACAACCTCCCTCTTTCCTGCTCCCTCTTCTTCGTCATAAAGGACAGTTATGGGGAACAATGGCAGGTGTTGCTGATGAGATGCTTGGAGAAAGACTAGCAGGAAATGAGGCTTTTTGTCCACTCTTCCTCAGATTTATCTTTGGCTCTGTGGAATGGAAATGAGTGGGTGGAAGTAAAGGCATCCCTGGCTGGGTAATGGGAATTCTTTGCAATGACTCAACATATTATAGTTTTTAAAGCCTTAAATTCCACTGTGTGAGAAGCTGGCAGCCAAGAGCTAAAATGTATCTCAAGACTGCTTGCTCTATCTTTTATTTCTGAACTATCATAATTAGATCTCTGATTTTAATATAATGATATTTTCTTATTTTTGAAAAATCAAGAACATGATATATTCCTTCTAATGGGGATGGCAATTTTAATGGGGGTGAAGGAATAAGGAGTTGGAAATTATTGACATCTCACTTCTTTTTATTTGGAGACAGGGTATTACTCTGTTATGCAGATTAGAGTGCAGTGGCATCATCATAACTCACTACAACCTGGAAGTCCTGGGCTTAAGTGATGCTCCTGCCTCTCAGCCTCCCAAGTAGCTGGGACTACAGGTAAGCACCACCGCACCTGGCTAATTTTTCAATTTTTTGTAGAGACTAGATCTTGCTCTTGTTCAGGCTAGTCTTGAACTGTTGGTATCAATCAATCCGCCCTTCTCAGTTTCCCAAAGTGCTAGGATTACAGGTGTTAACCCCTGTGTTTGGTGACAACTCACTTCTCTAGCAAAGAGATGATTTCTTATGTTATCTACTTTCCCTGGCTCCTGGAATTGGGCAAATATTTTTTTTCTTTTCCTTTAAATATTGTATGAAATTGGTTTTCCATGGGATGTGGGATTTAGAAATTAGGTACTTGTCTAAAGGAAATGTGTGTGTGGGGTTGGGGGGAGGTGCCAAAAAAAGAAAAAAAATTTAAAAAATAAATAAAAAAATTAAAGGAAATGTGTGTGAAAGTTGGTTAAAATGCCACATGCAGATATTCAACTTGGAATCACCTACAACTTTAAAGCAGGCCCACTACACTGCCAAGTAGCTCCTTATTCTTTATGGTCAGTAAAATCAGACAGGTCACAAAAGTAGATAGTTATTGACATCAGATTTGGGGAGATTATTTGAATTGAACAAATGCAGGGCTATGCATTTTTTTTTAATAAAATGCTGTTTCTGTGTACTCTTACATATATATTTTTTACTTCAGACAATCTGAATCAAGGCCAGATAATCTTTTTATCAATTTGAAATGTGAGGACTTAAGAGAAATCCTACTTTCTGATTAGGAAAGAGTGACTTTTTCCATCTCTATGGAAATCAGTTCAAATGACACAGATATTCCATTCCATTCGATAAAAAATATTTGTCTGGGTCTAAATTGTCAATTTATTATTTCAAGAAATTTATCGAAGTATTTGCTTCTTCTTGGTACTGGCCAAACAAAACAGACAGAGTTTCTATTAGATGGAGCTTATATTCTAGTGGAGGAACACAGATAATAAACAAACAAATAAGCTCAGATAGTAATTAGGGCTAAGAAGAAAATACAACAGGGTAAGATTGGCAAGACCTCAGTGAGGAGGTAACATTTAAGCTCATATTGGATGACAAGAAGGAGCCAATTGTGCAAAAACCTCCTAGAGGAAGAGCTTTTCTGGAAGAGGGAATGGCAAGTGATAAGGCCCTAATGTGGGAGGAACTTGGCATGTTCCGTGACAGAAAGAAGGCAGTGTATTTGGGGTATTGTGACAGGAGAGGTGACATTAGAGAGGGGTCTCAGGGGCCAGCTCTGGTAGGATTACTAGGTCAAGGTAAGGTCACTGGGTTTTACTCTGAGTAGGAATGGAAGCCAAAAGGAGGGTTTTAGGCAGAAGAGTGACAGGATCGGATTTATATTCTAAAAGCATAATTCTGGCCGCTGTAACGAGAATCAGTTTTATAAAAACAGGGAGAACAACTGGGAGGCTGTTGCCGTATCCAGATAAGAGATGGTGGTGCTTTAGATAGGGTGGGCATAGTGGAGATGCAAGGAACAGATTAGTTCTGTATGTTGTGGAGGTGAGAGTCAATAGGGCTTCCATAGAGATTGGATGTGGGAGGAGATTAAGGTGAAAGAGAAATCAAAGATGACTCCTAGGTTTTTGGGTTTAGCTACAGGTTGACAGTGCTTCTATTTTCAGTGAAATATGAAGCAAAATTATTAGCTAGATGGCAAGGTTATAAAAGGGGAAGAATAAGAGTTATGGGAGGTGTGAGGAGAGAGGAAAAGTATAGAAAAGTTACCTTATTAAGTGTGAGAGAGAATATCACAGCAAGTAAAAAGAATCGTTGGAAATATTCTCCTCTCCCAATTAGATTACCTGTTATATGGTCAAAGCTTTCCAAGATTTTATAATAGGATCTTTGTTATTGTGATTTTTTTTTCCTAAGAGGAGGGGCAGAAGAGATAAATATAAGAGAAAATATCATCATTTTACACCATTGTGCATCCTAAGTGTGGGATGCCCAGTCTGGAAAACAGATGGCTTTCTGCCAGACACAAGAGAAATATCATTCTAACAAAAATATTTGCCCCTAAAATAGGAAGATTCATACAATTCTTACTAAACCTGAAAGAATTTACAATGGATATAAGCCAAATAGGTTTAATAATTGTGCTCAGAGCTTTCAGCTTAAATGTACAATTTCCCATATTCCAGAATCTTGTTGAATCTAAGAAATGAGCCTAATTCTATTTATGCATGTAGTCATCCATTCTTCTATCAATGCATTGATTTATTTAATGAATATTTATTGGATGCTTGCTACGTGCTTTGTGCTGGAGATGTACAATGAACAAGGCCAATGCGATCTCTACCTTCATGGAGTTAATATGCCTGTGAAGGAAACGGGTGATAAACAAGAAAATGTAATGGAGTGATGAAGGGTCAGGGAAGGTCTCTTTGAGGAGATGAAACTTAAATTGAAGCATGAGTGGCAAGAGTCAGCCTCTGTACAAGGATCTTGGTTGGGAGCATTCTAGATAAGCAATAACAGGAAAGAGTTTGACATGACCAGAGGAGTGTAAAATGGAGAAGAGTGGCAAGGAGGTGACACAAACACCATGCAGGGGCCAGCTCACTTAGCATAAATTAGAAAGGTCTTGCAAATTTCACTCTTGCTCCTCAGTCAAATTTCTCCCAAAGTTGCCAGAACAAACTTCTTAAAATTCAATTGCATCAGTCATTTCTTTGCTTGAAACCATTCAGTGGTTTCTCATTGCATATGAAGTTGATTCCTAATTGTTTACCTTAGCTTACAGGACATGTAAGAAATCAAAGATATGGCCTAGACTTTTGTCTTGTGCAACTAACTATATGGTGCATTAGTTATGAAATGAAGATGATTAGGGAAAGAACAGTTTTTGGGGAGATTAGGGAAATCCCATATATTTAATATTTTCAATTCATAGTATACAGAAATCCTGTGAGTATAATTATTTAAGAAAATCTTGGTGCACTTTCATATTTTGTCTACATTAAATAATTCATGTATGTGAGAAGTCCCACGATCAAAGAGTATCTTTACTTATGACTTCTTTTTTACATACTTATTACCCCTTGACTATGTTCATGTAGCCTATTTAAAAGTATTGGTGTTATTTTTTCACCTAGCTTCTCTAACTGCTTTGTCAGTCTCTCATCTCTTTTGCCAATCATTCCATCTGTTCACAATTTCGTATTTGATATGCTCTAAGTATGATCAAAACTATTACCTTATCTTGCATTTCTCTGTAACACATAAACTCCCACCCCCCTTTTTTATGTCTATTAGAACTTGAATTTTATTTTGTGCGTTACTGGTGATCTTCAAACTCCTCTGCTTTTCCCCCATTTCTCTGCATGTTCCTCTAAAAGTCCTTGTTGCCAACTCAGAATTTCTCTACCATTTGTACATCCATAAAATGATTCCTTCAGGATGTTCCAGATACATTCTTTTCTCCAACCCTGACCCTGAATCTGCTCATTTTTTTCAGTTCAGAGAGCATAGGGTCTACAAACAAGCCTTAGGAATGAATAGGCCATCTTGGTACTGATGGACTATATTTTCTATTGATTCTGAAAGTGAGAGAAGTGAGGACCCATAATCAGAAGGGCGATCACCTATATAGGATAAAATATTTCACAGCTCAAGACTATCTGTAGCAGGAAAGTTCTGTAAAAGATAAGAATTTTGGGCTGGGCATGGTGGCTCACGCCTGTAATTCTAGCTCTCTGGGAGGCCGAGGTGGGGAGATTGCTTGAGCTCAAGAGTTTGAGACCAGCCTGAGCAAGAGTGAGACTCCGTCTCTACTATAAAATAGGAAGAAATTAGCCAAACAACTAAAAACAGAAAAAATTAGCCAGGCGCAGTGGCGTGTGCCTGTAGTCCCAGCTATCTGGGAGGCTGAGGCAGGAGGATAGCTTGAGCCCAGGAGTTTGAGGTTGCTGTGAGCTAGGCTGATGCCATGGCACTCTACCCAGGGCAAGAGAGTGAAACTCTGTCTAAAAAAAAAAAAAAGAATTTTGTAGAAAAGCAATTGCTTTATTAAAATAACAAAACAAAAAACAACAGAAAAAAAATAATGTAAGCTCCATTCCACTAATTATTATTTTTTTTAGAAGAATCATAGTGTTGTGGTTAAGAGAATGAGCTGTTGATTCCACCAGTGAGTTGACCCCAGTTTAGCCTCTCAGCAGGGGTGTGTATGTCATCACTTAATCTTCTTAAGCCTCGGTGTATACATGTCAATGGAAGGTATTAGCATCTACTTTGTAGGTTGAGTATGGACTACAGGAGGTATTATAGGTTTAGCACTCCAAATCTGGCATATAGGTATTCTAAGTTTTCTTATCATTAAACTGATAAAACAGATTTACACTTGAGCTTAGCCAAAAGGCCGAGAAGCATTCTTATAATTTTATACTATGTGATTACCTTATCGCTTGTGTTTTTGCTATTTTATACTGTACTTGCTTATATTTTAAATTTCTTCCTCAGAACTATCTAAAATTTACATAATATTCTTACATTCTAATCGATACACTTTTAATATTCTTATTCCTCATATTATATTTATGTACTTATTCCTTATATACTTAGTTCTTCCCTACAAATATCTATTAAGAAATTATACATAATATTCTTAGATTCTGACCTATACTTATAGCTTTTTATTTCACCACTGTCTCCGATTCTCTTTTTCCCCTCCCTGGAAACTGTTAGGATTATAGTTTTTAATATATTTTCTGGTCATTTGCAGCATATTTTTCGCTGATGTTCTATAGAAAAGTTTTAGGAACTCATCAATTTCCCTATAAAATTTATTTGTGTATATACACATATATATATATACAGAAAAATTACATAAATAATTGATATATTTAAAAACATATCTCTAATTTATACATTTAAAAATATATATGTTATATATAAGTATATATATTAAAAACAACATATATTTCCTATATTCCTGCTTTAAAAACCTGAGCACAAAAATCAATCTTCCCCATGGAATGAAAGCAACATAAAATAATCATCAAAACATTATTAGGAATACTACACCAAGAATTAAAGTAGAATAACTCAAATCCCTAGTTGATATTGAGGTATTCCTACAAGTCTGTGTACTCTCCATGATGTTCTAATCTGTACAACCAGATCATAAAATGAATTAAAGTCTACTTGTGCAAAACCTTTTAAACTGAAATGATGACTATTACCGTGTTTCCCTGAAAATTAGACAGAGTCTTATATTTATTTTTCCTCAAGAAGACACCCTAGGGCTTATTTTCAAGGGATGTGTTATTTTTTTTAAGTACGGTACAACAATCTATATTTATTCAAATATAGTTAAGTCGTCTTTTTCTGGAACATCATCATAACTCTCCAAACCCTGAATTCCATCCTGAATTTCTTGCCACTCTGTTTTCTTTAGAATCATTGGCTGGGACCTGACAGGGGGAGCTGACCTTGTTGATGGGGCTGCCTGGACCTTTCTGGTCACCTCTGGGATAGTAGCTGTCACAATGGGGCAGATGAGAAGGGCTGCTGGACGAAATACATGGGTTGTACAGATACACTGCGTAGCCACACCCATCACTAGGTCTTATTTTCAGGGTAGGGCTTATATTGTGCAAATGCTTAGAAATCCTGCTAGGGCTTATTTTATGGGTAGGTCTTATTTTCGGGGAAACACAGTAGTCTGGAATGTTGAGCCTCAATAAAATCCTATCTTGGTGCTCACACAGCCCCTCCAATCACGGTATCTTTTCCCAACATTCCCCTTCCTAAACCCCTCATTCCCTCACTCCTCCACTCCATTTTTATGCTAAATATAATCAGTGCTGTTAAACTTAATTTCCATCCACCCTCTATAAATTCTCAAAATGAAACACATTAGCCTCTGTAAATATCTTTTTTTTTTTTTTTTTTTTGCTAGGAGTGGGGAGACTCACTCTGTCGCCTGGGCTAGAGTGCAGTTGCATCGTCATAGCTCACTGCAACCTCAAACTCCTGAGCTAAAATGATCCTCCTGCCTTAGTTTCCTGACTAGTCAAACTCCTGGCTTCAAGCAATCCTCCCACCTCAGCCTCCCAGTGTGCCAGGATTACAGGTGTGAGCCACCACACCAGGTCCATTTTTAGAGCTTACATTACATTGTATTTTCATTCCAGGTCACTGTGTTATTTACATGCATACCCCACACTTTTGCATGCCATCATGACAGATCCCAAAAATTGAACAAAAAGAAGAGTTATCAGTTCCAAGGTCTGCTACCAGTGAAGGAGCACAAGGAACTTCACCCCAAAATACTACTCCTTGGTATCATGAGTATTTGAATTAAAGGTCCTTAGAAATCAACAGATACCGGAAGAGACATTTTCCCTATCTACCTAAAGACCTAACAGACCCACCAGGGAGAACAATCGTTTTCCCTTCCCCTCCAGGTTATCTGATGTATTGCAGAAAAGAGGACCAAGAATGTAACCAGACCTGATCAGACCCTTTCACAAAATATTGTCTGTCTCTCAGACTCATTCATTTTCCAAAGAGAACCACACCAGTGCAAGATAAGACTTAAGTGTTCACCAGTGTCAGGAAATAGAAATGTCCACATATGCTCTGGGAATTTTGTTTGCTCCAAATAACATTAGCAAACACATACATTATTATTGAAGAATATTGCTAGTTATAATTATATCAAACATAATTTATGATAAATTACATTCTAAAACTGACAAATTCTATTTTATTAATAACAAAATTGCATTAACAAATGATTTAACCTCATTAAACCCCCAAATGAAAATATAACCAAAGTGAAACAATTATAAGACATGTTGACATTTGCTGTAGTAATCTTTCCTTTAGAAGAGGATTCAGATAATGGGGTCCTAGGTCTCTAGAACAGAAAGTTTTACATGTACACATTCATATAGTCTCCTTTTTGGAAAAAATAACTATGCAACATTTTTAATATTTACACAAAACAAATAATAGATATAAAATAGTACTCAAGAAACAAACATAAAATTTCTTTCAAAAGCTGAAGGTTTTTAATTTAGCAGAAAAGAGAATGAAGTAATTTTTGATGAAAACAATCCAAGTGTTCAATGCATAGATTATATTTTCTCTCAAACAGTAGGATAAGGTGGACCTAGGAATTCTCATATACCATAATACAATGAAGAAACAATACTTCCAGAAAATTATCTTTAAGTGAAGAAATTCAACTTGTCAGAGTAGGAAATGTACCATACTGCACTGTACATAAACATACACATACACATGAAAAGCCTAAAAATCAAGCTGGGACAAGGGGACTTGCAACTGAAACAAATACAATTTGAGAAAATGCAAAAAGCATTTGCCTTCTGTAATGTCTACACATAATTTTAGGAGCAGAGATTTCTGTACTGGACTGTTATGACTAAAACAGCCTCAAACTTTTATTAACAGCATTTAATTTAATGGTGCTGATTTCCTTGGCATATTAATTTTTTGGTTTATTTCCTTTTTCAAATTCAGCTATTCAATTAAATATATTGAGTAAATATTGAGGTATTTTTAAAAAATGTCTGCCCTCTGATCACTGTTTGCTAGTTAGTCCATCTTCTGCAACCTGTTTTGATATCCTCCCTATAATAGTCCTCACTTTTACGTCGTCCTTGATTTGTATTTACTATCTTTTTTTCATGTCTACTACAATCACATGCTCCAGAGTAAGTATATTTCTTATGTCTTTCAACTGATTGGCAAGAGCAGTTTGAGCCTGCTGGCAAGGTGAAATACTCGCTTATCCTGGCTCCCACCTTCTGTGGTGCTCTTTTCTTCCCTTTGTATCTTTTTCCAATTTCCTACAACCGTAAATTTTTATCTTGTCCTCTGAATTCCTACAGAAGAGATCTGAGGAATGTCTTTTGCCAGGAAATATCGAATTTATATGGCTTTTCTGTTTTGCTACTACCCGCCTGTGTTTTTATGGCTATTATAAAAATGTCTTGGATCTTCAGACCTACCTCCAAATCATCTGGTGTTTTCACCTGATGATGGAGAGAAAGGGCATATATCTTTCTCTTTCATCTGTGTCTTTTGATATTGTAACCTATCCTGCTTTTCCAGTAGTTTTTCCATTTCTTAGTTTTGGTTAGGAAAGATTCGTTGGAACTGGGTAGCACTCATCTTTCTTATTTTGATTTATCTAATTTGAGGATGGGTAAATACATTTTGAAAATATGAGAAGACTCTGAATGGTTCTTCTTACCTATCTTATGCCTTTTGTGACCAGAAGAGCATGGGGATGATGAAGAAACTGATTCATCAGCAGAAGAAACACTTGAAGAGGAAGAAATTGATTTTCTTCCTTTCTTCTTTAGCCTTTTTTAAGAGCTTACACAACTTTTCTTCACTTGTTGCTATTTTCTTTGTTTTCTGCTTTTTATCCTTTTCAGTTTATTTTCCTCTGCACATATTTATGGAGTTTCTGAAAAGTATCCTCTACGTCTTTAAAACTCTCAATCAAGGCCAAAGCTTTCTCACTGTGACTTACAGCGTTTAAAAACTTTTCTTCTTCTTCTAACTGTCCTCTTCTTTTCACAAGTGTCTGGCAGAGGTATTTGCTTGCATTCCTGAGTTGGACAGTGTTCTACCACAAGCCTAAAATCTTCTAGTGTCTTGGTGAGCACATAATGGTCTATGAATTACAAAAGCTTCCACATTTTGTTGATTTCCAGAGCTTTATTTGGTTTATTCATAGCATCCACATAGTGTACGACCTTGAAATAATCAACTCCAATCTTCACACATTTTAAAGCCCAAGATGCAGACTTTTTTTTATTAATGAATAAGCAAAATCATCTTCAGAGAAATTTTTGCTCTGTAGACCTCTTATTAAAGATGGTAGATTAGATTCATCTATTCCTAGTTTTTCTAGAAGGAATTCAGCTACTCTTGGGTTAATAAATCCCAAGGAACTCTGCATGATAGTCTCATAGGTCTCCATGTAATTGCTATTTAGTTCAACATTCCTCCTGTAGTACAAAGGAAGCTCTTCAGAGCTAATTACACCTATTTACTATGAGATAGGTATGATGGAAGAGATGAGCTATACAAAGATACTGCAAACTTTCCACAGTATCTGTCAATATCCTTGATTATAGCTCAAATGATGTCACCAGTTTGATAAAATGATAAAGGATCCCGGTAGTTACTACAAGAAGGTACATCTCTTGATGGACAAAAAGCTGTAATTTCTAAGTAGGATCACATGATGCTACTTCCTAAACAGATCAATTCACTGTCCTGAGCTCACTGTCTTATTCTCATTATTATGAATTATTGCATATGCTACATTATATGAATATATCATAATTTATTTATCTAATATCTTATTGATTTGTTTTGTTTTGTTTTTTTGAAACAGAGTCTTGCTCTGTCACACTAGATAGAGTGCAGTGGTGTGATCATACTCACTGCAACTTCAAACACCTGGGCTCAAGCAATTTTCCTGTCTCAGCCTCCTGAATACATGTGACTACAGGTGTGCACCACCACATCAGGCTAATTTTTCTATTCTTTGCAGAGACGAGGGTCTCGCTCTTACTGAGGCTGGTCTCAAACTCCTGACCTCAAATGATCCTCCTGCCTTGGCCTCCCAGAGTGCTAGGATTACAGGCACAAGCCACAGTGTCTGGCCTGCCAATGTCTTATTGATTGCCATTTATTTGTTTGGAATTTGGGGCTATTCCATATCATACTCTGATGGACAAACTTGAATATATATACATCATATATATTATATATATTGAAAAAATATTTATTAGCACACACATTTAATTATTTTTTTTAGGATGAACTTCTAGAAATGTTTAGGGACATTTCTGGTCCTCATACCCGAGGGATAATCCAGTGGTTAGAGGCCAGGAATGCTGCCGAACATTCTACCAGGCAAAGAGTACTCTCCCCCACAACAACAAAGGCCTGGCCCAAAATGTCAGTAGTGCTGAGGTTGAGAAATCCTGTCTATATCCCTGTTCTTGCCAGTCACCAAGGGAAGTCCAGGAATTTCAGATCTTCCTTCACTTCTGGACTCTAATGCCCATATGGCTTTGTGCATATCCTTTTTTTTTCTTCATCTTCTGCCCCTGCCTGTATCTTAAAACCTTGTCTTTGGGTTCTCTGGGATTCAAGGTCAATCATCAGTAAAATAACTGTTTTCTTTACTGTCTTCTCTGAATAGCCCCTTCATACTTTCTTCTCTCATTGAGTCTGGCTTCCCATGATAACAAACACTCTTACCCTGCAACACTCTTGAGTAGTGGCTGTTTTTCTGCCACATCTATTAGATTACAGGGAATGGAGGCAGAGGCATGTGTTTTACTTGCTTTTCCCTGATGCTTCCAAACCTATATCACTTACTCCCTAAAAACACAGAGCTTTTAATCACATATCATCAGATCTTAATATTTGCTATTTCTTTTGGGTGATAGTCTCTGCTTCACCCCAAGTCACTCCCCTCACTCCTTGAATATTTAAGCTCCGGTTTCACTGTCATTGTCTACAACAGTGTTCTTATAATTATGGTTATTTCAGTATCCATGCCGATGATCCTTCTAACATCCTCGCCTCTCACCTCCTTGGGCTCTTCTCCCTTTCTCAATCATTCATTTTCTAGACCTGGTTATTGCCAGTAAGTGCACCTTCTCCATTATCTCTCTTTTAAACAGCTCTCTCCCCAACCCACAGCCTACTTGCTGGCTCTTTTTCTCTAGTACTTCAGCTCCAACAATTCTTTGACCCTACTCCATCAGGAAAAAAGACATTGATCCTACCACTTTTTCTCCATCTCTTATCTCCCTCAGATCCATGTTTCCTTCTGTATCTGGGTTAAAAGTCATTAAAATCTCCTCATTCTGTGTACTCTACTCCCTCTTGTTCTGTTTTTGGTTGCTTTAAACAACCCAAGTTAACTTTCATCTGCACCTACTCTGTGCCTACGTCTCAGAAGCTGAACATGGCTGGAAAAAAGTACACTGTCCTGACCAGTCTCACTTTAAATTCCTTGCCAGTACCTCCACTGGGCCCCATAGAGCTTTCCAACAATTTTACTATACTTTGCTAGTTCATTCATTCTCTTATACTCCCAGATCAGTGATTTTCAGGTATGCCCTTGGTATGTTCAAAACTGAACTTCTGATCCTTCCCTTATGCTGCCCCTCAAGTGTCTTTGTGAAAGGCAACTTTTTTCTTCCAGTTGCTGAGGTCTATAACATTGGTGTCACTCTTGACTCCTTTTTCTTTCCAATTCCACATCTGAAGTTGGCTGTGAAACTTTTCCAGATATTTTTTTCTTTTAAATTTTCTGCCTTGATGGTAAAGGCCTGGTTGCAGAGATGCTGGGAGCAAAATGAGGAAAGGGTTGAAGGCCGATCATGCAGTGAATAAACAGTCCCTTAATCCTCCTGCTGTAAGCCCCTCAACCACTCACTTTGTTTTTATCCTTGTTTTCTTCACCCTCTCTTATTTTGTTCTTTTTTTTTTTTTTCTCATTTCCCCATTTTCTCCATAGTCCAAATCTACCTCTTTCCCATAACTGGATAGTGCTCTCAGACTCAACTGTGCATAGGGCAGGCAGCAGACCCTGGTGGATTTCAAATGTACATAAGTCAAGCCTGACTTCCAGGAGTACATACTTTGGTGTGGTGTTTGTCTTGACACATCTTTGGCATTTTAGGGATTTAGCTTCTTAGGGTCAGGGGAATGTTTATCTCAACTATGTTTACAAAATAAACAAGGAACATTTTGGAATTAACCTGGGTATATAGGTGTAGGCAGCACTCTGTTTATTTAGTAAATGCTTGCCTTTTGTGTTTTTTTGCTTTTGTTTTGTTTTAGGAGCTTTTGGTTGTTCAATAATAGTAAATGATAAGACAAAAAGTCCATGCTTATCATGGCAGTATCAACATTTTACCATATGATATGACCATCCTCCTTTGATGTTCTGCTCCTTTTAAATTCTATTTCATTGGCATCTGAGGAGCTGTACAGATAGCAATTATCAGAAGAGTCAGTTCAATATCAGGGATACTTTCTCCACCTTATTTTGTGCTTCTTGCCTATGCTGCAATTGTTTTTCTTAGCGCCATTTCTTATGTTGCAAAAAAATCCAATTTTTATATTCTTTTTTCCTTCCCATCTCAATCTTGAAATGGCTACTATAAAATGTTGTTTTCACTCAGTTGATCCACACTGGACCTAGAAAGAAGAAGTCCAAACTCTTCTTACCTCCTAAACCTGGCCCGTCAGCTGTCTTTAGCTCAAGCTTCAGAAAGATTACATGTGTGTTTTATTTTTGCCTTAATTACTTTCCCCGTTCTTCCCCAATCTTTTCTTAATCCTTCAAAGGGTCTTTTCTTTTGAGATTTTCATTCAGGAGAGGCTGGGGAGAAGAATACTTGATTTTCTTCCTTGATTTGAATATATTAGATCTCTCCTATGTCATTGAGATTTATCCCAAAATTTGCATTCCCCAAATTTGCTTATGTTATCATAGCATATAATTTTCATGCAACTCATAAATATAGTGATGTGTAACCGAAAATTTAAAAGTCCTGGTAGATTCGTAATAATAGTTACTAGGCAGGAAGAGATGGGCAGCAAATTTGCTGAGTGAATTATACAGTATGAGTAACTCTCAAGGAATGTCATGGATTCTTGGGAAGTTTTCAAGAAACATTAGAAACCAACAGAAGTTGACTCTGGAAATGCCAAAAGGCTTAGAGTTTTCTTGAATTATTTTCAGGAAGGATTTTCTACATATAGGGAAATAATTACTCAGGATACCACTATCTTTACCTGGAACCTGCTCCTGGAGATGGTGATTTAGATTCACCTGTGGGTGGGTCCTGCTCTTGTCTTCTTGGTTGGATGGAGTTTTAAATTCATTGCAGGTAAAAAAGGTGTGTTTCATTCCCAAAATAATATGGGAATTAGGTAAACAATTGTAATTGTTATTTGAAAACTTTTCTTTCCTAAACTATTTTTTATTTTGTATAACACTTGAATTTGTACTTTCTGTCTATAAGATAGCTGTATTTATAATAAGGAGAACAATTTATTAGGGTAGGCAGATTATAGGTAATATTGTAAAAATCACTGTTCCTGTAAGAAATACAGTAAGCTCTCACTTAACATCATTGATAGGGTCTTGGAAACTGTGAATTTAAGCAAAATGATGATGTATAAGGCAATCCATTTTTCCTCATTAACATTATAATGAAGCAGTGTTAAATGAAATGATGCCATTTGAGGACCTGCTGTACGTTTCACTTAAAATCAGTTTCCAGGACTCTACCCATATTAAGCGAGGACTTACTGTACAAAGTTGTGAGAAATAAATAGAACAAACTTAGGAGCATGCTGGACTCCTTCCTCCTTCTCCCAATTGCCTACCTCTTTTCTTTATAGGACAAAAGTTGTTTAAAAATGAGACTGGGTTCTGAATGCAAGGAAAGTTGAGGGAAGGATGAGACAGAAAATAGTAAGCCCCCACGTTAGCTTACATGTATTGAGAAGATGCACATGTATCATTTAATCTTCTTGACAAGTTTATGCCATTTCCCACTGTTCTGATGGGGGACAATGAGGCTTAAAGAGACAAAGTGACTTGCTAGAGAGTGGCAAAAGAGGGATTAAATCTAGGTCCCATTTACTCCAGTGCTTACGTGTCTAACTACTACCCTTCAGGACCTTTCAGGAAGAACAGAACAAAAGAACGATTAGGGAGGAGAGAAAGGCAAAACAGGTGGGAGACAGACAGGTAGCTTGAGGGGCCTAGAATCAGCTTTCCAATTTCAGGAGCATTGACCTGGTCCCCACTATGGCTGGAAGGGGTCTCCCTTATTGAATGAGGGGTAGGAGGGGTTGAATATTGAGTTGGAGGGGTTGACTATGGGAGCTGACTTGAGATGTATCCATGGAGTGCTTTTCCTCTTACCTATTGCCCCTTTTCATTGTGAAGAGATTTCTGAGACCTGTTGCACTTATTACAAAACATACCGGTATGATGAAAGATGTTCGAAATCCAGCATTTTAAGGAATAATATTTCTCACATGCGCATTTTGCAAAATTCCTGAAAACTATAAGCATTTGAATGATACATTGGAAGAATATTTTCCAGGTTAATGTTTCATCAGGTTGGCAGCAGGTCAGAGGTGTATGGGACTCCAAAGTAAAGCAAGAGAGAAGCAGACAGAGCCTCAGGTCCTCGCTGGAGTCACAATGGTCCAAAGCCCTTTCTTGGCTTTGTCCACTTAGGAATTCAATTTTCACCATTTTTTTTCCATGAGTGTTCAATCGTTTGTGGTGGGATTCACAATACCAGTCACATGGCCAGTTCAGCTTTACTTATAGATAAAATTCTAATTTTCTCTGCAATTGGAGATGTGAGTGGAGTTTCAAGAATTTCTAGGCTAGTGAGATTCACGGTGACCAGTCATGATTCATTCATTTTGACAAGCAGTTGCTGAACACCTTTTGTGCTGGATATTCTTTGAGCTACAGAATTTCTGTCCTCTTTTCCACTCGCTCTGCCCCTGGGGCAGGAGATGACCTTTATGGACTGCATTTAACCCTCTGGCTCTATTTGTGTACAATTTGTAGAAAGCACCAGTAGGAGATAGATGGGCAGGAGAAGAGTGAAGTAAGATTATTCCTTCCCTAGGACAGGGGTCTGCGAACTATGGCCCAGAGGCTATATCTAGCTTGCAGCCTGATTTTGTAAATTAAGTTCTATTAGAACGGTCACACCCATCCATTTAAGTATTGCTTATAGCTGCTTTCATACTCCAACCAGTGGAGTTGAGACCTTGAGACAGAGATGGTATGCTCTTCAAAGCCTAGTATATTTATTTCTGGTCCTTTACAGAAAAAAAACACAACAACATTTTTGACTTCTATTTTAGGTAGATCCCTCTTATGGCAGGATTAATTTCTTAGGCAGCTTCATCCTTGCCAAAAAACCCACTGCTGTTAAATGGCACTCCCCTATGGCTGCAGCTGCACCACAGCTAGAGCTCTTTCTGAGTTCTGATAACCAGTTCTTTCCCAGGCCTTGTGTAGGCCTATGTGTAGTTTTCACTGCTGCTGGTTTCAGGGTGTGTCACCATATGTTGTGGCCTTCCTTTCGCCCTGCACACACTTGGACACTTGGTCCCTTCATATCTCCTAATTTACCTGGCTGGATTGTGCCACCTGTTTCCTGCTGAGACCCTGACTGACCTATTACATGCATAACATTGTATTAGAAGCAATGAGAAAGAAAGAAAGAAAGAAAGAAAGAGAGAGAAAAGAAAATCAGATCAAGTAAATATTTTTATTTTATAATCTGATGATGATGACAGGTGAGGGATACAGAT
>VSMD01131187.1:0-99158 GCA_008750895.1 Mirza zaza | reverse complement strand
AAAAAAAAAAAAAAAAAAAAGAATAAATCCTAGGGCGGGCGCGGTGGCTCACACCTGTAATCCTAGCACTCCGGGAGGCCACGGTGGGTGAATCGCTCAAGGTCAAGAGTTTGAAACCAGACTGAGCAAGAGCAAGACCCCGTCTCTACTATAAATAGAAAGAAATTAATTGGCCAACTAAAAATATATAGAAAAAATTAACCGGGCGTGGGCACATGCCTGTAGTCCCAGCTACTTGGGAGGCTGAGGCAGGAGGATCGCTTGAGCCCAAGGAGTTTGAGGTTGCTGTGAGCTAGGCCACGGCACTCTAGCTCGGGTGACACAGTGAGACTCTGTCTCAAAAAAAAAAAATCCTTTGCTATATTTGCATAATCTTTGTTAAGGGTTTCTTTGGCTTTTTTGTGTACTCTCTGTCTTATGCTGTTGGCTGTAATATACCTTTCTCCACCCCCAAAGACTCTTCTGCAATAAATAATTGCTTTTAGGATTTCCACAAATCTTTTTTTTTTTTTTTTTTGAGACAGAGTTGCCTGGGCTAGAGTGCCGTGACGTCAGCCTAGCTCACAGCAACCTTAAACTCCTGGGCTCAAGTGATCCTTCTGCCTCAGCCTCCCGAGTAGCTGGGACTACAGCCATGCACCACCATGCCCAGCTAGTTTTTTCTATATATTGTTAGTTGGCCAATTAATTTCTTTCTATTTTTTAGTAGAGACGGGGTCTCGCTCTTGCTCAGGCTGGTTTCGAACTCCTGACCTTGGGCGATCCGCCCGCCTTGGCTTCCCAGATTTCCACAAATCTTGATTTTGGATTAGACACATAACTTTTCTTTTCAGGGCATCGCCAAGAAAATGGCTCAGCAGATCTTACTTGTGAAAACCCATGTAACTATTGCTTTATTAGTTTGAATACATTTGTGTCATTCGTTGTTTTGTTTCTTGGTAGGTACCTTCATCACTTCCAGAAAATATGGAAAGACCAATTATTATATTTGGGCTAGAGAGTAGTTAGGTATTAAGATTTTTAAACAAGCATATAATTTTGATTATGACCCCCCCAAAGAACTATAATCCCAAAGGCAATAGAAAGAAGGTAGGGAAAACATTGGGAGCATTACTGCCCCAAGAAAACAAAAACATTTTTTCTGTGTTTAAGAATTTCTTTGGTATAAGAAGCTCCTAAGGAAAAATAAATAAATAAATAATAATAAAAAGGAAAAAAAAGTATTTCTTTGGTATTCTGCGCCTATCCTCCTGTGTGCCACCTGCCATGTGGCTGGAGAGTGTTTCATTCAGCAGATAGATTTTCCTTCTAAGCCTAACACACTTCGTTTCTAGAGGCCAGAAAACAGGCCAGCCCCCAGAAGCGTCCTCTTTACTCTTACCTCTAAGAACTTAGTATTTGGGGTTGGGTTGGTCAGTCTAGGGCAACCCTGGTGTTTTCATCCAGTGTCCATGACAGTAGCCCACTCTAGTTATGACTATGGACCAGGACATCAAGGCATCACCAGGAAAAATCCAGCTATCCAGGAACAGCTTTGCCATAGTACTTTTGTTCTGAGCAAGGCACTATTCAATGAGGCATTCATGCTCAAAGACTGCTAGAACATTCCAAGGGATCTTTGCGACATCATGACTTAGGGATTCACCCACCTGGGTCTGCCTGATTAGCACAGTACTGGGTCTGTGGCCTTTACTGTTGGAGAATGGGCCTTAGCTTGAGAAAGGTCCTGGGCTCCTATCACCTCCTCCCTCTTCCCAGGGCAGTCTGGTGGCCTTTTAGACTTGAAGGACAATACTCAGCCACACTTGCTTAGAACCTGCCCAAATCCAGCATGCCTCGTTTGGAGTCAGGAAGCATTTCACTGTCCCCTGCTTTGACATGCAAGTTATCTTTTCGTATGAGCGCACTTTATTTTCTCAACTAGATTGTAAGTGTATTGAGGGTGGAAACCTTGTCTTAGCTTCTCACAATTCCTGCCACCTGTGCACTTTGCAGGCACTTAAAAATATATGCGCTGGGCTGACTGGGTTCATTGGACAAGAAGAGAATGTCAGCATTTCGCCTGGGCTTCACAGCCAAGAGGCACCAGTCTTGCCAGGCATAGGTGGCAGAGGATGAAAGAGGAGAGAGCAGGGGAAAGAATAAGAAGATAAATAAGGGAAGGAGGTGACAGAGTGAGCATGAGAGAATAAGAGAGCAGAGGGAAGTCACTGGGAGGAAATGAAAATGACTGCGGGGACACAGGTGGAGAAAAATATATTCAAGGCTCAGGAGAGAGGGCCATGATTTCAGCTTCATCCCCTCTTCCTTGTGCTCAGATATATACCACCCCTGCCTGGAGGCATCTCCCTGGATTTTCCTCAATTTGCAACCAAGGTCAAGCTCATACCACTTGGCAAAGGACAGCCAGGAAGTTGAGAGGCAAGGTGCTGGGACAAGGAAAGTGACTTTTATTCGGAGAGCCAACAAAACAAGCAGGTGGTGGACTAACATCCCAAAGAATCATCTAAAGTCACTAAGAACTTTAGGCTCCTTTTTATCTTAAGGGAAGGAAGTGGATGGTTGGGTTACAAGAGGTAACTGGGGGGCCCAGGGGACTGCAGACATCTGGGCATCTGTGAGGGTCTTAGGAGGTTGTAAAACTTCTTTGCTCTTAGTCAGTTAACTTTGGAGGACAAAGGTCAGGATTCTCCTAAAAGTCTTTAACACAGTATTGTTACTCATATGTATGCTTTCCTTATCTCCCTGGGAGTTAGTGTTTTTTTGTTTGTTTGTTTGTTTGTTTTTTGAGACAGAGTCTCACTCTGTTCCCCAGGCTAGAGTGCCATGGTGTCAGCCTAGTTCACAGCAACCCCAAATTCCTGGACTCAGGCGATCCTCCTGCCTCAGCCTCCCAAGTAGCTGGGACTACAGGCATGCACCACCATGCCCGGCTACTTTTTTCTATATATATTTTTAGCTGTCCAGCTAATTTATTTCTATTTTTAGTAGAGATGGGGTCTCGCTTTTGCTCAGGCTGGTCTTGAACTCCTGAGTTCAAACGATCCTCCTGCCTCAGCCTACTGGAGTGCTAGGATTACAGATGTGAGCCACCGCACCCGGCCACTGGGAGTGTGTTACTGAAAGCTCTGGCACTTGTCCCTGAGGCTGCATCAGAGGC
Organism: Mirza zaza; assembly: GCA_008750895.1. Taxonomy (NCBI): domain Eukaryota; kingdom Metazoa; phylum Chordata; class Mammalia; order Primates; family Cheirogaleidae; genus Mirza; species Mirza zaza. The sequence continues at coordinate 95,998 of VSMD01131187.1, read as the reverse complement.
ATGAGGATAGTGGTTTGAGGAAAAGGAAATAGAAGTTTATTAATTTGCCAGCAAATGAGGAGAATGGCAGACTCTTGTCTTAAAGTATCATTGTCCCATCTATAAGCAGAAATACAGAATATTTAAAGAGGAGTTTTCATCTTCAGGCAATTGCTATTTAACTATAGTTGACCTAGCACTCTGGGAGGCCGAGGCAAGCGGATTGCTCGAGGTCGGGAGTTCGAAACCAGCCTGAGCAAGAGTGAGACCCCCCCGTCTCTACTATAAATAGAAAGAAATTAATTGACCAACTAATATATATAGAAAACATTAGCCGGGCATGGTGGCACATGCCTGTAGTCCAGCTACTCAGGAGGCTGAGGCGGCAGGATTGCTTGAGCCGAGATTGAGGTTGCTGTGAGCTAGGCTGACGCCACGGCACTCGCTCTAGCCTGGGCAACAGAGTGAGACTCTGTCTCAAAAAAAATAACTAGTTAATGGTTCTGATCCATCCCATCTCCAGTGAAGACAATCTCGTGACCTCCGCCTGGACAATTCTATTGAGCCATCTTCTGTGGTACAAGAAAACAAAAGACACAAAACGAAGAAAACTCCCCTGCCCTTCGGATATATTGCCTTTGCCCCACCTGAGTCACAGCTTCAAGCATGTCCATCCCCTAACCAGGGGTCCTCAAACTTTTTAAACAGGGGGCCAGTTCACTGTCCCTCAGACTGTTGGAGGGCCGTTGGAGAGTGCAGCACACATTCCACGCATGTGCACTGTGGGCCTGGGACGAGTCAGCTGCTAAGCTTGACAGGCAGCTGCAGCAAAAACACCCAGTGGGCTGGATAAATGTCCTCAGCGAGCCACATGAGGCCGGCGGGCCACATGAGGCCAGCGGGCCGTAGTTAGAGGACCCCTGCGACTGTGCACACTGCACCCATTACGTGTGAAATACCTATCACCTCCTCCTCCCTCCCATCTGCCTGACACCCGATGAATGTTACTTACCACTATATGTGCACTTAAGTGTTGATCAGTCAATACCAATTTGCTGGTGAGTATGTGTGGTGCTTGTTTTTCCATTCTTGTGATACTTCACTTAGCACAATAGGCTCCAGCTCTATCCAGCATAACACAAGAGGTGCTAGATCACCATTGTTTTTTTGTGGCTGAGTAGAACTCTATGGTATACATATACCATATTTTATTAATTCGCTCACGTATGGATGGGCACTTGGGTTGCTTCCACATCTTTGCAATTGTGAATTGTGCTGCTATAAACATTCAAGAGCAAATGTCTTTTTTATAGAATGTCTTTTGTTCTTTTGGGTAGATGCCCAGTAATGGGATTGCTGGATCAAATGGTAGATTTACTTGTATCTCTTTGAGGTATCTCCATATTACTTTTCATAGAGGTTGAACTAGTTTGCAGTCCCACCAGCAATATATCTATCTACACTCATTGTTATGAGGAATTTAAGTTATTTCTGCATGTCCTGGGGTCCCATTAGCCTATATGGCCTTACTCACTTTTCGGTAGACCTCAGGAGGAAAAGTACTTGCTGCTTCTTGCAAAACCTGCAGTTGCAGTCAACGATGTGCAAGTCTGCTGAGGCCCAAACTTCAAAATGAACTGCTCTGCAGTGGCAACCTCCTGTGTGCTTCACCAGGCCCTGGTATTCAAAGCCAGCAGGAGCTTGGTGGTACCCTCGGAGGTGAGCTTCTGCCACTTCTGACACAGCTCCTGGTGCTCCTGCTGCTCACTCAGGTCTGGTGTGGCCACCAAGGACGTAGGGGTCGCCAGAGTCAGCAGCGGAGCAGCACCAGCTCTGGTGGTGGCTCCCTGGGGCCTGCCTCCTGGGCCCACAGCAATGAGTTCCTCAGTCACTGCTGCCCAGCCCCCATCCCCTGCCTGGTTCACAGAGTGTCACCGTGCACAGCTGGTGCCAGGGGGTCAGCGAGGTAGCCAAGGGGGAGGACCTGGACTGCTTCTGCCCATGTGGCTTAGTGCTAACCAAGTTCCTACTGTCAATCGTACCTGGGCCTTCTGTGAGGATATTTGGATTGGAGCCACTAGTAAGGCAGGGGGCCCTGGGCCCCCTCCTTCATCATCTGAGTCCTGGATTCAAAAAACCATTTTCTCTCCCAGGGGTTTCCTTTTACCTGGAGCCCTTTGCAATTTTGGACAGTGTTCTTTCCAACGTCCTTCCTTTTTTACAAAAAGCACACTGATTATATTTCAACCCGGGGCAACTTTTTCCATCCTTTCCTTTTGACTGTTCTCAAGGGACCCTTGGTTAACAGAACACACATAGGTTTCTGTTTCTGTTCTTCCCTAGTGTTATATACTTTAAAGGCACTATTAACAAATTGTGAGGGATTCATACCAGTTGCCCCTTCCACATGCTGCAGCTTTCTCCTTATATCTGGAGTGTTCTGCCCTATAAAAGTCATATTAACCATGTGCATATTTCCAGGGGCCTCAGGATCTGCATGTGTATATTTCCCATATGCCTGATAGATGTGTTCCAAAAATTCAGAGGGATGGTCTGCATTAGGATCCCTTTTTTTTTTGAGACAGAGTCTCACTCTGTTGCCCGGGTTAGAGTGCCGTGACGTCAGCCTAGCTCACAGCAACCTCAAACTCCTGGGCTCAAGCGATCCTCCTGCCTCAGCCTCCCAAGTAGCTGGGACTACAGGCATGCACCACCATGCCCGGCTAATTTTTTCTATATATTTTTAGTTGGCCCGTTAATTTCTTTCTATTTGTAGCAGAGACGGGATCTCACTCTAGCTCAGGCTGGTTTCGAACTCCTGACCTTGAGCGATCTGCCAACCTTGGCCTCCCACAGTGCTAGGATTACAGGCGTGAGCCACCGCGCCCGGCCATAGGATCCCATTTTGTATAAGTCCAATAATACCCTGATCTTGCACATTCAAGCCCCCTATCTGATATTGCTGAAATGGAAATTGCCCTGCCCTGGCTATGGGCACCCTCTGGCCAAATTGAGTTCCCTTCCAGGTCTTAGAAGGAGAGACCATTCCCACTCCCAAGTCATAACCTAGTGGGCATGGGACTGAAGAATAGGGTCTAGTCGCTCCCTCCCCTGCCCCTCTCGTGGTGCCAAGTTGGCAACGGTTGTGGGCAGCAGAAGTTGCCCCAGGCCTGGCTCTGTGAGGGGCTGCCTACCAGGCCAGCTGCAGGGCTTTGGTGGGGGGAAAGTTGCTCCCGTTGGTGCACCCCGCGACCACCACACTGGAGGCCCCAGCTGCAGTGGCTGTTGCAGTTGCCCTGGTGGGCCTGGCATGGATTGGTTCCCCCCAGTCAATGGGTCTGCCCTTTGGGCCGCAGTTCTGAGTGGCACCTTGCCTCAGCCAGCTCCCAGCAGTTAACTAAGAACTGGTGCAGGCCAGCGGAATCTAACTGTATTAATTAAACCAAAGCATTGAGAAGGCCCGCAGTGGATGGAACAGTGGGGTCCCAGCAGTGCGAGCTCAAGTGTGGCCAAGCCCGTGGTGCCTTCCCCAGTGGATGGGGAGCTGGTGGCAAGGGAGTGTGGTAGGTTTGGATCCAACCTGGTTAATTCCTCCCCAGTTTTATCACCCAGCCTTTCAGACTCTTTATTATGCAATAGCATGAAAGATTGTTTATATGGGGTCTTGTCCAATTTACCTGACCTTCAACAAAGTAATTCCAGTTGTAAGACAGTATAAGAATTTAAGGTTCCACTCAACAGCCACTTCTCCTCATACAGCTTTGGGCTATTGTTATTTAACTATACCATCTCCTGTGAAGACATTCTCCTGACCTCTTTCCAGACAATTCTGTTGAGCCATCTCCTGTGGTACAAAGAACACTCCCCAGGCCCTCTGATTACTCACCTCAGGCAGGGATGCAGTTTTTAATTCCCAAAAAGAGTGAGGGGGGTGGTTAAAGAGACAACTCTCAAAACATTTTACCCTTTTCCAGGCCATTCCCTCTGTTATAGCAGGTTCTTTGTGATTCCTCTGCTTTTGGATTCTGTCTGTTGTGGTTAGTCCTGTCCTCATCATGACTGTGGTAACCAATGTTTATCGAGCATTTCCAGTGTTCCCATCTTTGATCTGAGTTCTCTGTATGAATCATCTCATTTTATCTTCTCATCAACCCTGTGAAGTGAATATATATCTGCATTGTAGGCCAGGTGCGGTGGCTCACACCTGTATTCCTAGCACTCTGGGAGGCTGAGGCGGGCGGATTGCTCGAGGTCAGGAGTTCAAAACCAGCCTGAGCAAGAGCGAGACCCGTCTCTACTATAAATAGAAAGAAATTAATTGGCCAACTAATATATATATATATAGAAAAAATTAGCCGGGCATGGTGGCACATGCCTGTAGTCCCAGGTACTCGGGAGGCTGAGGCAGGAGGATCGCTTAAGCCCAGGAGTTTGAGGTTGCTGTGAGCTAGGCTGACACCACAGCACTCACTCTAGCCTGGGCAACAAAGCGAGACTCTGTCTCAAAAAAAAAAAAAAAAAAAATCCCCATTTTACACAAGAGTCTCAGAGAGGTGAAACAATCTGTTTGATCAACATCACACCAGTATGTGGCAAAGCTTGGATATGAAACTTTCCATCTGTGTTCAGGGTCTATGTTCTTCCTACTAAGCCACACTACCTCCCACACTTCCCCCTCCCATGCGCATTCACCTACCTCACCACTCCATGTCCGCAGCACGATCTCTGAGTACGGGACCTCAAAGTATGTGATGTCTTTCCAGGCAATGAGCTCAGCATTTCTTGCTGGATAAAGACACTTCACAGGGCACTTTTCTTCCTTTGTTGGGATTGAGATCCATTGTCTCATGGTAAGCAGCCACTCCATCTGTGGAGCATGGTTAAGAGTAGGGGTTCTGAGACTCAGGGAATTCAGGGACTAGTAAAATTAAGAAAATAATACTGGGTCCTGACATAGGGTCATTAACTTTTCATTTTACCAGTTAAGATCATTTAAAAGAATACTATTTATAATACCATTACCATTAATAATACTAAGAATATCTAACTGTTATAGAGAAAGCTTATAATGTACAAGGCATTGTGCTCAGTCTTCACATGAATTGTCTGGTTTGAGCCCCATAAAAACTCTATTCTGTAGGCATTATTACTGTCCCCATTTTATATTATAGACAAGGAAACAGAAAGAAAAATGTCATGTAAATTTTTCCTGTGTCTGTGCTGATCGCATTATAGTATACTCTTTCATCCTTGATTCATAAAAGACATTTTTGAAAATAATCAAGTACACAATGGCAGTCCTAACCTCAGAATTTGGGAATAAAAAAGTAAAAGCTCAGTCAATGAAGTCAGACATCTCTGGGTTTGAGTTTAGTACATTGTACTTAACACTCTGTGTGTTTTGGTTTGTTCAACTGTAATGTGAAAGTACTAATACCTACCTTATGGTGCCATTGTGAGGGGTAAGTGACTTAACAGACACTGAAGGCTTAACACAGTGCCTGCCGCATCATAAGGATACCCAAAACATACCAGCTGCGAGGCTTAGCATCAGTGCTCCTCCTGACACAGCTCTGCAAGCTCATCTGCTGCTGAAAAGTCTCTGTGATCTGAATGTGGAGGAAAAAAGAAAAAGAAACTAGGTATGGCTACTACAGCTTGTCCTGCTATTGAGGTTTGACAGTTGCAGTTACTGACTCTCCTCTTCCTTCCCTTACTATCTCACCCGCCTTTATTAATAGAAACAGTCAGAAACTTGTGGGCTTTGCTTCCCATTGGTTGAATTGGTGTTGCCCTGGCAGCACCCGTAAACATTCTGTCTGGGAATCTTGGAGAAAAGCTGCTTAGAGACTCCTTCTGAGGCTTCCCCAGCTACCACTGCTACTGCTTCAAACAAGGATCTGGTCGCTCAGGTACTGTGAATCCTTAGCGGTGGGGGAGCCCACAAAAAGCACTTATAGTGGTTCTCCCTATTCATTACCCAGCCCCCAAACCTGACCATGCTCCCATCTCTTCTCATTCATCCTGCCCATCTGGCCTCTTATTAAGAAGGGAAGGGAAGGGAAGGAAAAGAACTAGGCAAGGCCAGTAGGGGAGAGGCTTAAGAATGATGCTTGCCTATAGACGTGGGGGGAGAAAAAGTGAGCTTCCTCCTGGGCTCTGCTCTCCACTTTCCCTCTCCTGCTATAGCACAAGGCTCCCTGGGAAGGTTGTAAGGAGGTCTTTCCGTACATGAAGTCCCCACCCTATTTGCTTAGTGTTGGAGGTGACAGATTTGGTTTCTAGTCCATTTACCAATAGGGAATTTGCCAAAAGGCAAGTCAGTGAATGACCAAGCCACCAAATGGGCAATTTTCTGAAGATCAAGTTGCTGCATGGCTACTTCACCAAAGCCTACTGAATTTATCAATTCACGCAAAAACTTTTGTGTGGCTATCTTTAACTACGGAATTTACAGCTAATTGCTTTGGCCAAATCATCATGACCTATGGGCTAGGGAGAGGCAGTTCTCTAGTTTTAAGGGCCTTCAGGCCCCTCACCCCTTACCCTTTAGCCATTCCTGCTCTGGAGTGGGCAGCCTGGAAAGATTTCATTTCCCCTAGCAGATGATCCTGTTTACCCCTCAGCTGCAGCAACAGGGAACTCAGGCAGAGGCAAACCCAGCATTAAAATGCTAATGTCGGCCAGGCTTGGTGGCTGGCTCATGCCTGTAATCCTAGCACTCTGGGAGGCCAGGCGGACTGCTCAAGGTCAGGAGTTCAAAACCTGCATGAGCAAGAGGGAGACCCCATCTCTACTAAAAATAGAAATAAATCAATTGGCCAACTATAGAAAAAATTAGCCGGGCATGGTGGCACATGCCTGTAGTCCCAGCTACTCGGGAGACTGAGGCAGAAGGATTGCTTGAGCCCAGGAGTGTGAGGCTGCTGTGAGCTAGGCTGACGTCACGGCACTCTAGCCGGGGCAACAGAGTGAGACTCTGTCTCAAAAAAAATGCTAATGTCAAGGCCTAAATGAACACCAGTCAACATTATTACAGGAATGTTCACAGGCTGTTCAAATCATTCTTGGACTGATGTTCATGGGAACTATTTTGTCTTGTGCAGTATTCACCACCCTGGGATCAATAATGATGTTGAGAGAGCAAACTGTTATAGTCTGATATGCGAGAAAAGACCACCTTAGAAACCAAATTGGGCCACATTGTGAGTCTTTATTTACGGGCTAAGACTACTCATGTCCTACAGGAGGCAGGCACAGAAAAGTAGTGATGAGAGTGGAAAAACGGCCCATTTTTACAGGCAAAAAAACACACTCTAAAAATCTAATTAGCAAGCACTTTTACAGAAGCGAGAGAAAGCATTAATCTTACATTTTTATCTTGCTTTAGCACAAGTGGGGGGGAGTTGGAGCTTTGAGATGGGTTTTGTAGGAGTCATCGGCTGCAGCTAAGATTCAGCTGAGAGGAAGCCTCTGAAGTATCCTAATTACGGACAGCATTAATCTTAGTTGAAGTACATCCTGCATCCTGTGATCTAAGCCCGAGCGCATTTCACTAGGTACATAAAGGATGTCAGGTGCTTCGACCCTGGACTTGCAGCTATATCTTGTGGACAGTTGTGCCGTGTACCATTGCCCTTCTCCTTAGTTTCTAAACTTAATCACACTAGCAGAGGTGGGATGGCAGGTGCGGAGTCAGATAAGGGTCAGCTGAAATTTTCCCACTCTCCTAAGCAAACATAATACAGAAGCTAATGACTGGTTATTGGCTACCTATGGTCCCTAGGCCCTAACAAAACAAAGGCTCACAGGGATAGGGTAGGCACATTCTAGACTCCAGATGAAAATGTGAGAACAGAGGTCTGTGGGGGTGGGGGAAATTTCCTCTTTCCCCCTAAAGTTCACTGAAAGACCAACTCACAATTAAGGCAGATTAATAAGAGAATCACAGAATGATTACCCAATATCCCAGTGAGGTCCAGAAATTTTTATACCTTTCTTTTATTTATTTTTTTGAAACAGAGTATCACTCTGTTGCCCAGGCTAGAGTGAGTGCCATGGCGTCAGCCTAGCTCACAGCAACCTCAAACTCCTGGGCTCAAGCGATCCTATTGCCTCAGCCTCCGGAGTAGCTGGGACTACAGGAATGCACCAGCATGCCCAGCTAATTTTTTTTTTCTGTATATATTAGTTGGCCAATTAATTTTTTTCTATTTATAGTAGAGACGGGGGGGGGGGTGTCTCACTCTTGCTCAGGCTGGTTTCGAACTCCTGACCTTGAGCAATCCTCCCGCCTCGGCCTCCCAGAGTGCTCAGATTACAGGCATGAGCCACCGGGCCCGGCCTATACCTTTCTTTTAGAGGAGATGGGGAGAGGAGGAATAGAGGTAATTCTGTTTAGGGGTAATAAATGGTTGCCAGGGAGGATGAATTAATGGGGGAAACAGATTGACTTGTAGATGATTGTCCTTGCAAATTAAATTAACCTGAGAGAGAGGAAATATTTTATAATTAAGAAATATTTTATATTTAAAATGATTTGGGCCAGGTCTGGTTGCATTCTCGATCATCCTTCCTACAATATATTGAGATAACAGGGAGGGGGAAGGGAAGTCAATTGTTCTTTTTGATGGGTCTGATTTATTCAGATAGAGGGAAAGCCCCTTCCAAAGACTGTTGATCTCTAAGGGCCCTTAATTCAAAATACTCTTTATACCAAGGAGTCATATTTTGGGGTGAAATTTCCTAAGCTGCTTCAGCCCCACTCCCCTTTCTGAATCTTGGAGGGAGAAGAGCAGTGTAGTTACAAGCACAGGTTGTGGAGCCAGACAGTCTGGGTGTGCGGCTCAGTTTCCTCATTTTCACATGGCGACAAGAGGTCTTCTGTTTATGATATAAGGTCCTGGTAGGAAACTGTAGGCGTGCTAAAATGAGGATAGTGGAGAAGGGTTAAAGGGAATAAGTACCAAGGTGTGGCCAGAGTGCAGGGAATCAAAGGAAAGTGCAGCTCCCTGGGCTACTAACAGGGGGGCCAAAAGGGTTGAGGGGAAAGAATGGTTACCCTTACTAGGCTGAGAAGTCATGTGAGAGATCTGTTCTGAGACAAACTGGGACCTTCTCCATGCAGCCAGCTACAGGCAACCCTGTTGGGGGAGAGCCACCAGGGATATATACTTGGACCTCACCCTCTTTCCTTCAGCCTGATCTCCTTATTGTGTGGAACCTCCTGGAAGCCACAGGGCACAGGAGAGCTCATTCACTGGTCTAGTCAGGTTAGCCTTCCAGGGCAGTGAGCAGGGAGAGACAGGGGGAGAGTAGTCTGGAAGGGCAAATGGAAAGTGTCTAATGCATGATCTCATAGAGCTGTGGTGATAGCTAAATGAAACACAACAATTGCACAGCCCCTTATTGGGAGACAATAATTAATTTTCTAATTATTTATAGAAAATAAATAACTCCGTTTTGGAGAGAGATATCCACTCTCATGCAGCCCCCTGTTCCCAATGCAAGGATTACCTGCAAGGAATTTAAAACTGTGCTGGCAAAAGATAAAATAAAATAAAATAGACTGTGTTGGCTGTAAGAGATTTCTCATAAGTAAAGAGACTTAAGCAATAGCAGAGAAAGAAAGAGAATCTAAGACTCGAGGGAAAAAATGTAAAAAAGATTGAAAATGTGCAAAGACTCCTAGTGCTGTGATGGACCCATGTTCACAGCCCTGATAACTTCAATTTTCACATTGTCAGTCAATGTTAAAGGCATTGGGAACATTTTAGCTATCATTTATGATAAAAATCTCATTAGAACAGGACCAAATATTTTATTTATTTATTTATTTATTTTAGCGTATTATGGGGGTACAAGTGTTAAGGTTACATATATTGCCCATGCCCCCCTCCCCCCGCAAATATTTTCTTGATGTGATAAATCTCAAACCACAAACTAGCATCATACCTAATGGTATAGCACCAGAAAACAAATCCACTGAAGTCAGACACAAAAGAAGGATACTCATTATCTCTACTTTCGTTTAACATTTTTCTGGAAGTGTTAACCAAAGCTAATGTTCATAAGAGCTATATGTTTCTGAAAAAGAGATGGTAAAAATGATAGTTTCTTGGAGATGATATAATTATACACTGTACCTGGAAAACCCAAGTGAAAAAAACTGCAAAACCAGCCCCTCATCTCCTATAATGCTGCTAATCATTTTAATTCACTATCTTTAAAGAGCCATATGCTCTCAGTTACTCGTAGAAGGGATTGGGGTTCTACTAAAAACTCAACTAGAAATCAATATTGTTAGCACTCCAAACAAGTTAGAAATCATTCTACTACTTTTCCATTTTAAGTCTTCATGGTTTTGAGAATATGAAAAACCTTGGTTTTCAGGAAAAGCAGATCTCAGCAGCCAAGCACAACAGGTGTACAGTGATATCTCACTCCTACTCTGATCCCTCGATCCCTTCCCTAGAGATAACAACTGTTTCCTGTGTCTTGTGATTCTTCAAGAGATTGTACTTATATGAGTGTGTTCACATGTATGATAGATACACACACATGGGTGCAGAGAGTAACTTCTTGAATTTCCTTTTCCAGGCAAAAGAAAATGAATGAGCCTAAATATGTCAAAATTCAGAAGACAATGAGATTGGATGATGGACCTATGAGCCAGAGGCAGATAGATAACCAAGATGATAGCAAAGTGACTGCCATAGCTCTAGCTCTAGTTAAGGATGTCATCGATGCTGCTGTTAAGTTTGTGGAAGGTAGTAATCCTGTTTGAGTACCTAAACGATTGTCTCATTATGTAGTGCCACACTACCAGGCAACTAACAAATTCACACCTGTTTGCAGATGCTGACAACCCCATCAAAAATATCAAATGGATCACACACGGGGAATTCACAGCAGAAAGGGGCCGTAAACAAATTGAGCAGTTTGTTTTGGTAAGTTAGTTGACCACTCCAGTTTGGTACATGAGAGTGGAGAACAAGAAAAAGGCTCTTGTTTGATAAAAAGTTTGAAGATCAGGAAACCTAGGAGATGATATAAAAAGTGATTAGAGTTAGTAAACATTGTCTCCATCTTGGTTCCAAAATCAAGGTGGGATTGTCTTTGAAGGTGAAAAGCACAATCGTACTTTCCTGTGTTTGTATCATCCTAACTTTACATTTCCCTAGGAAAATCTGATATTTCGAGTTAAGCAATTTGTCCACACCAATGCATTAGATAGGGGCCTAGTGGCTTAAGGAGGGACATGCTCCTCCATCATAGTTCTCCACCACCAACTTTAGAATGCTCATGTTAACAGAGGGATGCAGATGGATCAAAAGTCTTTTTGATTTAGCTTTGGAATATATTGCCTGCATGGTAAGACGTACATGCCTATGAATTCCTTTTTTTTCTTTTTCCACCTGTGTGTGGCTCTGATTCCTTTGCATGGCTTACACTGACAGCTTTTTGGAGAAGGTCCTGAGTTGCTTCGCATAACTGATGGGTAGATAAAGAAGAATGGCTTGAGAGCCGGGTGCGGTGGCTTGTGAACTACGGTTGCATACCACTGCACTCCAGCCTGGGTAACCAAGTGGGGCTCCATCTCTCTTAAAAGAAAAAATAAAAAAGAATGGCTTGAAATCCCTTCTCATTGATTGTACTACCATGGAATACAGACCAGTTGAAACTGGTAGAGTTGAAGTCCCCTTCCTCTGGGAAAAGTTCCAGCTGTCTCTGTTCCTCTGGCTAGCCCATCAAAGCCAAAACCCTCAGGGCAGTTTCCTAGGCCTTAGGAAGACCTGGTCAGATGGGAAGGAGAAAAGGTCAGGGATTTCTGGCTCCACATCGATATCTATGCTCCAGTGGGCATCACTCACCATGCCTGTAAGGAGGGGTATCTAGAGCATAGTGAGGATGAATGGTGCAAGGTACTCTTGAGCCTTTTTGCTCTGAAGCACATCTCCATTTGGACGCTGCACTCCGGATGCCTGAATCAGACTAGAATGAACACAGAGCAAACAGGAAAATTTCCCCTTGTAAATCCCACTGGTCATTCTGAGTAAAAGGCAACAAGTAAGTGCTGACAGTTGTCTATAAGGCCTAAGATGATCTGAGTCCCCTCCCTGCTCCCAACTTATGGCTCAGGCCCCATCACTTACTACCTTCTCCCCTTACACCTTCCTCACTCAGCCTCCTGCTGTTCCTCAACTGCCAGGCATGTTTCCACCTCAGGACCTTTGCACTTGCTGTTCCCTCTGTGTGGAACCCTATCCCCTAAGATAAAAAACTGCTTTACTTCTCTTAAGACCCTTGTTAAAATACCACCTGCTTATTGAGGCCTCTTCTGGCCACCTCATCTATTAATAAAATTGCAACCCTCTCCCCTTCTCTGATTCATTTTTCCCTTAGCACTTCTCTCTACCTAAGATATCAGAGTCTACTTATTTATCCTATTGCCTTTCTTCTACCACCAGATGCTCAAGAAATCTGTGTTGAATACATGAACAGATTTATTATTCATTACCATTATTTCTTTTCTTTTCTTTTCTTTTTTTTTTTTTTTTTTTTTGAGACACAGTCTTGCTTTGTTGCCCACGCTAGAGTGAGTGCCCTGGCGTCAGCCTAGCTCACAGCAACCTCAAACTCCTGGGCTCAAGCAATCCTCCTGCCTCAGCCTCCCGAGTACCTGGGACTACAGGCATGCGCCCCCATGCCTGGCTAATTTTTTCTATATATATTAGTTTGCCAATTAATTTCTTTCTATTTATAGTAGAGACGAGGTCTCGATCTTGCTCAGGCTGGTTTCGAACTCCTGACCTTGAGCAATCCGCCTGCCTTGGCCTCCCAGGAGCCAGATATTTCTGATGGAGAACTTTCTCAAGCTTATTGCCAGTTTCCTAGAGTCCACCACACATCAGGAATGGTAAATTAGGAGTTGGCATTTACTGAGCATTGCTATGTACCAAGCACTGCTAAGCACTTCACCATGCATGATCTCATTTATTTATTTATTTATTTATTTTTTTTTGAGACAGAGTTTCACTTTATTGCCCAGGCTAGAGTGAGTGCCGTGGCGTCAGCCTAGCTCACAGCAACCTCAAACTCCTGGGCTCAAGCAATCCTGCTGCCTCAGCCTCCCAAGTAGCTGGGACTACAGGCATGTGCCACCATGCCCGGCTAATTTTTTCTATATATATTTTAGTTGGCCAATTAATTTCTTTCTGTTTATAGTAGAGATGGGGTCTCGCTCTTGCTCAGGCTGGTCTCGAACTCCTGAGCTCAAAGGATCCGCCCACCTCGGCCTCCCAAAGAGCTAGGATTACAGGCTTGAGCCACCGCGCCCGGCCGCATGATCTCATTTAATCTTCACAACAAACTTGTGTGTAGGCTCATCAGTATACCCATTTTACAGATGAGAAGTTTGAGGCTCAGAGAGGTTGGGCAATTTGTTCAAAGTCTCTCTGATTAAGCAGCAAAATGAAGTTATGATCATAGGTCTGTTTGATATATTCTTTCCACCATAGTAGGAAATATACTTTTACATTTTTTTAAAATGAATTTTTTTTTGAGACAGTCTCGCTCTGTTTACCCAGGCTAGAGTGCAGTGGCACCAGCCTAGATCACAGCAACCTCAAACTCCTGGGCTCAAGTGATCCTCCTGTCTCAGCCTCCCAAGTAGCTGGGACTATAGGCACACACCACCACACTTGGATAATTTTTTCTATATTTAGTAGAGACGGGTCTCGCTCTTGCTTAGGCTGGTCTTGAACTACTGACTTGAAGTGATCCTCCCACCTCGGCCTCCCAGAGTACCAGGATTACAGGTGCGAGCCACCGTGCCCAGCCAAAAATCAACATTTTTAGAGCCAGAGTCATGCTCTGTCTCCCAGGCTGGAGTGCAGTGGCATGATCATAGCTCACTGCAGCCTAAAACTCCTAGGCTCAAGCAATCCTCTCACTTCAGCCTCCTGAGTAGCTGGGACTACAGGTGTGCACCACCATGCCCAGCTAATTTTTTTTTTGTAGAGATGGGTCTCCCTATGTTGCCCAGCTGGTCTCAAACTCCTGGCCTCAAGTGATCCTCCTACCTCACCATCCCAAAGTGCTGTGACGCAGGCGTGAAGAAAGTTTAGTAGTACTTTCTGATGACAAAAATAATGCAGAGGCTGGGCATGGTGGCTCAATGCATTATCATTATTATTATTATTATTTCAGATAGGGTCTTCTTCTGTTGCCTGGGCTAGAATGCAGTGGTGTCATTTTAGCTCACTGCAACTCAAACTCCTGGGCTGAAGTGATCCTCCTGTCTCAGCCTCCCAAGTAGCTAGAACTACAGATGCACACCACCATGCGTGGCTATTTTTTCTTTTTCTTGTAGACAGGGGGTCTTGCTGTATTGCTCAGTCTGGTCTAGAACTCCTGGCCTCAAGTGATCCTCCTGCCTCGGCCTCTCAAAGTATTCCCTTTCTGGGATTACTGGTGTGAACCTGTGCCCAGCCAACAAATGAGTTCTTTTTTTTTTTTTTTTTTTTTTTGAGACAGAGTCTCACTTTGTTGCCCAGGCTAGAGTGAGTGCCGTGGCGTCAGCCTAGCTCACAGCAACCTCAAACTCCTGGGCTCAAGCAATCCTCCTGCCTCAGCCTCCCGAGTAGCTGGGACTACAGGCATGCGCCACCATGCCCGGCTAATTTTTTGTATATATATTAGTTGGCCAATTAATTTCTTTCTATTTATAGTAGAGATGGGGTCTCGCTCTTGCTCAGGTTGGTTTTGAACTCCTGAGCTCAAACGATCCGCCCACCTCTGCCTCCCAGAGTGCTAGGATTACAGGCATGAGCCACCGCGCCCGGCCAACAAATGAGTTCTTTATAAGAGAAAAATTGGAGAATCTCTATTGCTTATCACAGTAAAAATTATTTTTATAATAAAAATAAGACACATCATTACAAAAAAATCCCAGTAAGCAAAGAGTCACAAATTAAATAATGAAAGTTTCCCTTTCACTTCCATAGTACTTAGTTCTGTTATCCCGAAGGTCATTTGCATGGATAACAGTTTTGTGAATATACTTCCAGGTTACCTATTGGTTTCTTTCTTTTCCTTCCTTTCTTTCTTTCTTTCTTTCTTTTCTTTCTTTCTTTCTTTCTTTCTTTCTTTCTTTCTTTCTTTCTTTCTTTCTTTCTTTCTTTCTTTCTTTCTTTCTTTCTTTCTTTCTTCCTTCCTTCCTTCCTTCCTTCCTTCTTTCTTTCTCTCTCTCTCTTTCTCTCTCTCTCTCTCTCTCTCTTTTTCTCTCTTTTTTTTTGAGACAGAGTCTCGCTTTGTTGCCCAGGCTAGAGTGAGTGCCGTGGCGTCAGCCTAGCTCACAGCAACCTCAAACTCCTGAGCTCGAGCAATCCTGCTGCCTCAGCCTCCCGAGTAGCTGGGACTACAGGCATGCGCCACCATGCCCGGCTAATTTTTTTTATATATATATATTAGTTGGCCAATTAATTTCTTTCTATTTTTATAGTTGAGACGGGGTCTCGCTCAGGCTGGTTTTGAACTCCTGACCTTGAGCAATCCGCCCGCCTCGGCCTCCCAGAGTGCTAGGATTATAGGCGTGAGCCACCGCACCCGGCCTCTCTTTCTCTCTTTCTCTCTCTCTCTCTCTTTCTTTCTTTTTTTTTCCAGAGTCTCACTCTTTTGACTGGTCTAGAGTGCTGTGGCATTAGCCTAGCTCATGGCAACTTCAAACTCTTGGGCTCAAGAGATCCTCCTGCCTCAGCCTCGCAGTAGCTGGGACTACAGGCACGCGCCATTGTGCCTGGCTAATTTTTTTCAATTTTTTAGTTGTCTGGCTAATTTCTTTCCCTTTTCAGTAGAGACGGGGTCTCACTCTTGCTCAGGCTGGTCTCGAACTCCTGAGCTCAAGCAATCCTCTCGCCTTGGCCTCCCAGAGTGCTAGGATTATAGCTGTGAGCCACCATGCCTGGACACCTATTGGTTTTATGTTTTTTTTTTTTTTTTTTTTTTTGAGACAGAGTCTGGCTCTGTTGCCCGGGCTAGAGTGCCATGGCATCAGCCTAGCTCACAGCAACCTCAAACTCCTGGGCTCAAGTGATCCTTCTGCTTCACCCTCCCAAGTAGCTGGGACTTCAGGCATGCGCCACCATGCCCGGCTAATTTTTTCTATATATTTTTAGTTGTCCAGCTAATTTGTTTCTGTTTTTAGTAGAGACAGGGTCTCAATGTTGCTCAAGCTGGTCTTGAACTCCTGGTCTTGAGCGATCCTCCCCCCTCAGTCTCCCAGAGTGCTAGGAATACAGGCATGAGCCACCACGCCCAGCCCACCTATTGGTTTTGAGTGTCCAATAATATGTAAGTGGCTAAGCCGTCCATGGTAGAGTAGCACAGTGAGATGCTGTTTCCCAGAAGGGAGTTTATGAAGCAGTACTATTTAAAAGTCACAAAACACAAGGATAAAACACACTTACTAGAGCTACATAAAAGTCTATTGCCTGCATGTTGATAAAAGTGGCAAGAGGCCGGGCGCAGTGGCTCACGCCTGTAATCCTAGCACTTGGGAGGCCGAGGCGGGCAGATTGCTTGAGGTCAGGAGTTCAAAACCAGCCTGAGCAAGAGCGAGACCCCATCTCTACTATAAATAGAAAGAAATTAATTGGCCAACTAATATATATAGAAAAAATTAGCCGGGCATGGTGGCACATGCCTGTAGTCCCAGCTACTTGGGAGGCTGAGGCAGCAGGATTGCTTGAGCCCAGGAGTCTGAGGTTGCTGTGAGCTAGGCTGACGCCACGGCACTCACTCTAGCCTGGGCAACAAAGTGAGACTCTGTCTCAAAAAATCAATCAATCAATAAAATAATATAAAATAAAATAAAATTCAGGGTCTCCTTTGATTCAGAAGCTTCCTGTGCCCCCATAGCGCAAGCCCAAGGGAGTTCAGTTGAATTTGTTGAATACCTATTATATTCAAGGCCCTGGGCTAAGAATCAGGGCTGCATTATGATTTCTGTGGGCTAGCCTAGGCACTCTTCCCTTTTTGGGTCCCTTCCTTCTTAAAAATATGAACAATTTTATCTTAAGACAGCATTGGTATAAAGACGAATATAATAATTGGTCCTACAAGTTCATTTTTTTCTTTCTAACTTTAAAAGAAATGAAAACATTTTTTGTGGGCCTTTCAACGTATTGTGGGCCCTAGGTGCTGTGTTTACTATGCCTATGGATAAGTCAGCCCTGCTAGCAATGTTTTAATATGGAGACTACGAGGCAGATTGTTCCTCATGCGTGTAGTACGGGTATGTGTTGGGGGGTCAAAGTGCCATAAGAGAGACAGAAAACAAGCTCCGCAAGTGTTCAAAGAACGGTGCAAAATAACATCTAGTTGGAAGAAGGATCAGGAAGACTTCATGGACGTGGCAGTTTTGGGAAAAAGGACTTTATCAAGTAGAGGTGAGAGGAAGAGGCTTCCCGAGAAATGACAACACCCTGACCAAAATCAAATATTGGGAATAGTGACAAGTTCTAGTTTAATGGGAACATGCACGTTTTGTTGGGAAAAGTGTGACATGAGAGTAGAAGGTCATATTATTAGATCCAGACTGTGGACAGTCTTAAATAACACAGTGAAACATTTTCAGTTTGTTTGGCAAAGGGGAGCTATGGAAGGTTTCTGAACTGAGCAGATATAATTCAAGCTGTGCTTAAGGAAAACAACCTTGGCTTCAGTGTGTGTGGTGGTCTGGAGAAGTGAGGTTAAAAACAATGGTGTCTAGATAGGAAGTTTCTTCCTAAGTCCAGGTGAGAAACAATGAGAGCTGAAGTAGAGAAGTGGCAGTGGGAATGGAGAAGAATGGAGCGATGTGAGACATATTTGGGGTAGAACAGATATGACCGAAAGTTAATCAAAAATAGACAAATTAATCAAAGAAGGAAGGGATGAGGGACTGAATGAATGCTGATACTTTCAACAATATAGTTAACCTTAGTTGTATACAGCTGGTCCTCATATGTGCATGGGATTGGTTTGAGGACCCCCGAGGATACTGAACTCTGCAGTGCTCAAGTCCCTTAGTTGGTCCTTCATCCATGAATTCAAGCAACCATGAATGGAAGAGGTTGGCCTTCTGTAGTGCATGGGGAGCCCACAGGTGTGGAGCCTGCAGATGCAGAGCTGACTGTGTTCCCATCTCAACTCCAAGAATAGGCCCAGACAAAGGCGACATTCCAAGGGAAGTTTTCTGTTTCTTGACTCTTTTCACTAGTAAGATTTGTGTTTTGAAAGGGGGAAGCTTCTCCAAACAGGAAATCATTCCTCTCAGAGGGATGTGGATCATCCTATTGTCTGACTCATTCCTCTTTTTTTTTTTCTTTTCTTTTTTATTTCAGCATATTATGGGGGTACAAATGTTAAGGTTACGTATATTGCCCTTGCCACCCCCCCGTCAGAGCTTTAAGCGTGACCATCCCCCAGAGGGTGCACATCGCACTCATTATGTATGTATATACCCATCCCCTCCTCCCCCTCCCATCTGCCTGATGCCTGATAAACATTATTCCTATATGTCCACTTAGGCGTTGATCCGTTAATACCAATTTGCTGGTGAGTACATGTGGTGCTCATTTTTCTATTCTGGGGATATTTCACTTAGTAGAATGGGCTCCAGCTCTATCCAGGATAATACAAGAGGTGCTAGATCAGCATTGTTTCTTATAGGTGAATAGTACTCCATGGTATGCATATATCACATTTTATTAGTCCACTCATGTATTGATGGGCACTTGGGTTGTTTCCACAACTTTGCAATTGTGAATTGTGCTGCTATAAACATTCGAGTGCAGGTATCTTTTTTTATAGAGTCTCTTTTGTTCTTTTGGGTAGATGCCCAATAGTGGGATTGCTGGATCAAATGGTAGATCTACTTGTATCTCTTTGAGGTATCTCCGTATCCCTTTCCACAGAGGTTGCACTAGTTTGCAGTCCCACCAGCAGTGTAGGAGTGTTCCTCTTCTGACCTTATTTTATATACCACCTATGGCTGCAATTAAGTGAATTTTGATATTCACAAGTGGCTGAAACCAGCCTCATTACTTTGTATTCACACCTTTAAGTCTCCTGGGGTGAGCAGAGCATGTGTTCTAGTCACTTTCTAATTATTTTCCAATAACAAATTTGCCTCCCAAGTAAGGGGTCTGGAGTGAGGTCTGTGTGTATGTGGGTGGTGTGATTATACCTCTTCTGTATACTCACTTCTTCGGTTATTTTGTCCAGTCTCGTGTCTGAGGGTGTGTCCCTGCAGTCCAAAGCTCAATCTCGCATGGTGTTTGTGTTATTCGCTTGTTTCGTTTCAGTTCCACCTTTTCTCTCCTCTGCCCATGGAGATATTTAGGAGTTGGCTCAAGTTTGAATCCCAGTGAAAAGTCTTAGGAGTGGACTACAGAACAGAGCTGTAACTGACACTTTTTTTGTTTGTTTTTTGAGACGTAGTCTCACTCTGTCACCCGGGCTAGAGTGCTGTGGCGTCAGCCTAGCTCACAGCAACCTCAAACTCCTGGGCTCAAGCGATCCTCCTGCCTCAGCCTCCCGAGTAGCTGGGACTACAGGCGCATGCCACCACACCTGCCTAATTTTCCTATGTTTAGTAGAGATGGGGTCTTGCTCTTGCTCAGGCTGGTCTCGAACTCCTGACCTCAAGTGCCCCTCCCACCTCAGTCTCCCAGAGTGATAGGATTACAGGGTGAGCCCATGCCCAGCCTCTAACTGACTCTCATACACTGCATTTATCTACAGGACGTGAACAGAAGACTTCTTTTCTTTTTTGTGTGTGCTTTTCCTTTTTTTCTATGAAACAGACATGGGAGTATCAAAGACGCTGGGCGCACTACACAGAATTTATAGAGAGGAAAGATGTAATTCACAGCTTCCACTACATCTACTGTGTACGTTGGAGTGTCCCAACTGCTCCAAGACCCATTGCGAAAGTCACTGCTGCTGCCTACTTCACCATCAAGATCAACAAAAACAAACCTCCGGTAAGCTCTTTGCTTTTTGTCCTGTTCCCTTCAGTGAGGCTTCAGTGAAAGTAGAGACTTTTCTTTTCAAGGTCAATCAATGACCCCCTCTTTGCAAAACTTAAGTCATTATTTCTGTCCTCATCTTACTTGGCCCATGTGCAGCACCTGCCATAACTGATCACTCCCTCCTCCGTGAAACTTTCTATTTGGCTTTTAGAATAACATACTCTTCTGTTTTTTGTTTTTTGGGTTTTTTTTTTGAGACAGAGTCTTACTGTGTTGCCCGGGCTAGAGTGTCATGGTGTCAGCCTAGCTCACAGCAACCTCAAACTCCTGGGCTCAAGCAATCCTTCTGCCTCAGCCTCCCAAGTAGCTGGGACTACAGGCACATGCCACCATGCTTGGCTAATTTTTTTCTATTTTTATTTGTTTAGCTAATTTCTTTCAATTTATAGTAGAGACAGGGTCTTGCTTTTGCTCAGGCTGATCTCCAACTCCTGAGCTCAAAGGTTCCGCCTGCCTCGGCCTCCCAGAGTGCCAGGATTACAGGCATGAGCCACCGTGCCCGGCCCCCAATCATTTATTACTGTGCTCCTACCACCTGGGTCCAAGACCCCATGATTTCTTACCAAGATGATGTCAATAGCCTCATCAGTCTCCCTGCTTCCACCCTTGCCCTCATCATGTCTCTTTTCAATATAGCTGCCAGCCAGAGCGAGCTTTGTAATACGAATGTTACTCTTCTGTTTAAAACTTTCCAAAAGTGCTTCTTGAACTTTAAAATGCATACAAACTCACTTGGGGATCTTGTTAAAATGAATATTCTGCTTTAGCAGGTCTGGTGTAGGGCCTGAGATTGTGCGTTACTAACAAGCTCCCAGGCTATACTGAGGCTGCAGGCTCAGAGACTACTTTCTTTTTTCTTTTTTTTTTGAGACAGTCTTGCTCTGTTGCCCTGGCCAGAGTGTAGTGGCATCATCATAGCTCACTGCAACCTCCAACTCCTGGGCTCAAGCCATCCTCCTGCCTCAGCCTCCCAAGTAACTGGGACTACAGGCACGCGCCACCATGCCTGGCTAATTTTTTTTCTATTTTTAGTAGAGACATGATCTCATTCTTGCTCAGATTGGTCTTGAACTCCTGAGCTCAAGCAATCCTTCTGCCTTGGCCTCCCAGAGTGCTAGGATTACAGGCATGAGCCACTGTGCCTGGCCGAGAGTACTTTTGAGTAGTGAGCACCTCCAAGGCCTTGTGTAACCTAATCCCTTGTCATTTTTGCTTTCCCACTACTCCTTCCCCCTCACTTACTCTGCTCCAGCCACTCTGATCTCCTTGCTACTCTTCAAATAAACCAGGTATAGTCCTGCTTCAGGGCCTTTGTACTTGATATTCCTTTTGACTAGAACACCTCTCCTGGGCATGTGCATTGCCCACTTCCTCACCTCCTCTCCCACACTTTTTGTCCTATGCTTTTTTTCCATAACACTTTATCACCTTCTAATATTCTATATAATTAATTATTTTGTTATAGTCTGCTCCTTCCGCCAGAATACAAGCTCCACAAAGGCAGGGATTTTTGTCCTGTTGTAAAACAAGACCTGGCAAATAGTAGCCGCTCAGTAAATACTTGAGGGAATGACTGCTTGAAGCCACTAGGCAGACCATGAGTAAGAAATATGTTGATTTGATAGCTGGTATGAAAGGAGCCAATATAGCATCCATGAATCTAGGAGGACGGTCCTCAGAGGAGCAGGGCTGGTACAAAGCATAATGCTGGGAGCACAACAGACAAAAATATTTTATTTCTCCTTTGCCTTCCTACCCTTTCACAAAAGTTATGTGCAACTTGGCCTGACTTTAAGGCCTTATATATGATCACATAGTCAGTGAGCCAACTATGTCCTATACTCATCCTATCTTAGTACAAATGTATCTATTCAGAGTGTTTGGAACCTGGAGTAATCTAAACAGGTACAATATGTGGAGATCTCACTTCTCCTGGTCATGTGTCCCTCTATCAGCTGTCTTGGTGTCAGGGTCAGAGATTAGGAAGTAAGATTGGTGGAGATGAATAAGACCATACAAAGATGTCTTGGGAGAATGGCTCTTGCTTAAAATTCTAAGTATAATTTTGGAGGTGAAAATGGGTGGGAACTGCTGAGATATTATAACCTACATTTTTATGCTGCTTTAAAATTATTTTCAAACCTTTTCATCTATATTATTTCATTCTCATGCCACTCCTAGGAGGTAGAGACTGTTAGTTGAGTAAGCTAGAACACATAAAGAAGGTAAATGTCTTACTCATACTCCTATTAATGAAGAACACAAACCTCTCTCAACTTGTTTCTAATTTTGTGGAGATTCTTAAGGTATTGTTTGCCAGAAAGATCTTTGGGGTAACAGAGGTTTGAATTGACAAAAAACTACCACCTACAGACTCTCAATTCATTAGGAAGATGAATTCTGGAAATTCAAGATTATACTTGTGGACAAGTGTAGGGATGGAAGGAATTAAGAGTTGGTATGATTGGTCCTAACAGCTGTCCTTTTCTTTCTTAGGATGCACCTATTGATGTCTCTTATGTCTTTGAGGAGCATTCATTAGTTCACAGGTAATGAATATTTGGGGACTCATTTTAAAAGGGTGGGAGGTCATCATACTCCAGGAATCCAGCAAGCACACAGCCATAGATAATTCACGTAATGGTCACTTTTCTTCTTTGGACCACTTACCCCATTAGAATGGGGTTGAAAGTAGAATTCTGCCATTTTTAAGATAATTGTTTTTCTTAGTGTCTGGTTTTTCAGTAATTATAAATGTGAGGATTAGTTGTTGGAGTAGGGTGGGAGCAAAGTGGGTCATGTTTATTGTTTCTATGGGAAACTTTGAAATCACATAAAATTAACTCATGTCTAATAATCTCTTTTACTTGTATAGCAGCTCTCTTAAAGAATCTTTACATATAAGTTCATTAATCCTTTCATTGACTTGGCCTAAGACACAGTAAAGAATAGATAGAGAGAACGCTCACTACCTCTCCTGCCAATAAAATAGGCTTCTTGCTTATTAGGAATGTAACAGAGTAAACATGGAATCCCTGGCTCAATGTTTTGTTTGATTTGAAAAGCTTTTGGTGTTTTTTTTTTTCTTCTTCCGTAGACCAGGAATGATTCGCTTTCGAGAAAAATGGCCAAGGGACATTATTGATGCCAAAAATATTTTAATAGAGTCAATCAAGTTATCACTCAATATTGTCTGATTTTTACAGAATGTTTTAGGATTGTTGTTCTAATTAGAATATATAAAAATACAATACTGCACATCAAACCACAGAATATTTATTGAATAATAAACTTGTGGCACACAATCCAGCTGTATTTTTTGCATTCATTTTCCATTCTGCAACTTCTATCACATTAGCAAAGTAACCAGTATGTTGTTTTCTATTTTCTAAAAGATTTTTCCCATCATTATATGCATCATTTCAGGGGCTTACAGGTATAGAGCTGAGTTTAGAGAATTGCTAAAATTCACTTGTCAAACCAAACTAAGACTGGTACTTGGCTGCTTGTGCCCCTATCTGAGCCTAAGTCTCTAGCCAGACACACCTTTCTTTATGGGCACAATTGGGGAACAACAAATTGGTGACAGTTCTACAGATCATAATATAAGCAGTCTAAAGGGTTTTACTACTCACAGACCCCTTCATTTACTGTGAGTTAAGCTTCACTGCTAAACAATACATTTTGAAACTATGAAACTGGCATGCTGCCTTCCATAACATATCATCACACTCATGATAGCAGCAGGGTGGCTTGAGAACTGAGGCAATGAAAACAGGGATGGGTTCAATCACTATCCTTACTTATTTCTGGTCTTCTTCCCATCCTCATGCTAGATCATCACTTGTTCCTACCTTCTCTGTAAAGCTCTCTTGCCTGGCTGCAAAATTTTAAGACACCAAAGACAAAATTACATTTTACTCTGAGTGATTACTTACAAGTACATCAGAATATGTATTTACATAGGTAAGCACTGGAAAGGAACACAGCATACTAAAGACAATTGATGTGGTGCTGTGAATTTTTCTTTCTTCTTTTTTTTTTACTATTACATTTGTGCAATAAATAAAAAAGGAGGGAAAATCTATTAGAGCAACAGGTAAGGAGGTGGGAAACTAAATAAGTCTCCTCAGAGAACAAAAAATATATTTAAAATACAACACCCCTACAATTTGACTCACGGCTCAGGTGACTAAACACTGTTTGAAGCAGTTAACACTCATGAGCTGAAAAGAAAAAAATACTTTTAGCCCTTTTCTTCTCTTTCCCAAAGAAAATGCTACTGAAGCTATTTTTTGACAGACCTTTCCTGAACACACCCTGATGAAAGAAATAGTAAGGTTCTGAAATAAATTAACATCTTCTATTTCATTTACTTAACAAACATTTGTTGAGTATCTACTCTATAGAGACAGGAGAATCAAATGAAAATTCATAATATTCATATATTACAAAAATGCTGCATTTAAACTACCTTGCCTACTGAAAATAAGACAACATACTCACAGTCTCTAGGAACCAGTAACAAAAAAATAATGCCCATGGAGAATAAAATTTTTAAGTGGGATTATAAAATTTAGGTTTTATTATACAGGAAAGTAGATGGATTAAGATTCGCAAGTTTGAAAGCTAGTTTCCTTTTAATTTAAGGAATCTACAGATTTATTAGGCTAGGCAGCAACTATGATGATGTAAATAAATAGAAATCATTTCAAATTCAGGAGTCATAAATGTTGCTACATGCTGACTGCTGTTTAGTTCAGTAGGTGTGGGTTAAAAGTAGACATTTTCCTAGAACATATGTTAAATCGTAAAAATTTTGCTCTATACTTTGAACTATGACTGCTTTAAAACTTTTGAAAAATAACCACTTTAAGATGAGAGGGCATTTTATAACAGCATAGTCAGAATTTCCCCATCAACCAGGTAATTTCAGTTTATCCTAGACATGTAATAATAATGCAGATCAAAATACCCTTACCAGAAGAAGCCAAAACTTCCACTGTCCCCTCCCCTTTCATTCTTGTGACCTAACTAAAATTGAGCAAAGTGAAGGAAGATCATCATTTCATAGTCCCACAATTTTCCATTTCTTCCAAATTTAAAAGTCAATAATAGCATAAAAAAGTGATAAAGTGAGGGACTTCTACACAACATTAAGGATTAAACTGAATGACATGTTAAAAAAAATAAACTGAAAGGTGTAAATGTTTAAAAATGAAATCTGCTTATTACACAAAGGACAGAGTTAAAACATGTTTAGTATCATTTTAGCTTCATCCTTATGAAACAACTAAGTTAAAATACTGATTCATTACATTTTTCCTATCAGAACTCTTGACCATAGTTGACTCCCATTCTTTTTATTTTATTTTTTTGAGACAGAGTCTCACTTTGTTGCCCAGGCTAGAGTGAGTGCCATGGCGTCAGCCTAGCTCACAGCAACCTCAAACTCCTGGGCTCAAGCAATCCTTCTGCCTCAGCCTCCAGAGTAGCTGGGACTACAGGCATGCGCCACCATGCCTGGCTAATTTTTTGTATATATATTAGTTGGCCAATTAATTTCTTTCTATTTATAATAGAGACGGGGTCTTGCTCTTGCTCAGGCTGGTTTTGAACTCCTGACCTCAAGCAATCCGCCTGCTTGGCCTCCCAGAGTGCTAGGATTACAGGCATGAGCCATCGCCCCCGGCCTCCCATTCTTTTTAGATGTTATCCTATCATCAAAGTACAGCTTAGATTGAAAAATGTACTTACATTGGCCCAACAGTAGACTCCCCAAGACTTTATATTTGAATGAACCATGTTTAAGTAACTTACCAAGAATTTTAAAAACTTAATGTTCATATTTTTAATTCAACAAGTCTGTGGATTAGTTTGCTTTTTGTTTTGTTTGTTGGTTTTGGAGTCGAGGTAGGGATTTAAACCAAAATACATCATTTCCAGGGCAGACTATATATTGTATTATACAAGTCAGTTTTCAAATTCCAGATTTGGTTTTTTCAGCAATGCCTTCATTTTGTTAACAAAAGTGGCTTCCTATATGTTTCTATCGAGTCAATTTATAACACATTCAACACAGATGAATGATAATTTCCCACAAGTTCAGTTGGAGTAGAGGTGAGGGTGGGATGGGCTTCCTGTAGAGCTAAATAGGAACACTGTCCCATGGCATGA
Source organism: Mirza zaza (assembly GCA_008750895.1). Lineage (NCBI taxonomy): Eukaryota > Metazoa > Chordata > Mammalia > Primates > Cheirogaleidae > Mirza > Mirza zaza. The sequence goes on along the minus strand of VSMD01131187.1, from coordinate 69,764 downwards.
GATTTAAGTTCCTCATCTCACTGACACTTTCTCTCCATGCCACCTCTTCCACTATAGAATTTCATTCATAATTTGGATTTTTAAACCAGAAAGTTATTATGGTCAATCCAAAATAACCCAAAGAACTTGCTAAAGTTATATCAATAAGCAGCTTTTTATTGAAGGACTGAAAGAATTAAATAGAAGGCACAGTAGCACTGTAAAGCTTTTTCAGAGCATACTCTTTTTGTGTTTATGTGTGGAATCCGGACTTTCTTTTTTGTTGTTAAAAATGTCTGTTGAATAATCAGAAAATCTTTATTTGTCATCTTTCCCTTTGGTCTTTCTGTATACCATCTCTCGAAAACTTGCCAGAATCTTGTTCTCCCTCTTTCGTCTCTCTTCTTGGTTAAAGGATGCAAGAGCTCTCTTCTCATCAGCACTATAGATCTGGTTCTCTTTTCGCAGTCGCACAGCCTCCATTCGGCGATGCCTGGAGATAATTTTATTTTTGGCTTAATTTCTCATAATTATATTCAAAAGCATATCCACATTAATCCTTTCTTAATGCAGAGTGGTCTATTTAAAAGCTGACATACAGAAGCTGTTTTTGAAATGGGTTAAATTTTCTTTTCCTCTTTTTTTTTTATTTTATTTTATTTTTGAGACAATGTCTTACTCTGTTGCCCTGGCTAGAGTGCTGTGGTGTCAGCCTAGCTCACAGCAACCTCAAACTCCTGGGCTCAAGCAATTCTTCTGCCTCAGCCTCCTGAGCAGCTGGGACTTCAGGCATGCGCCACCATGCCTGGCTAATTTTTTCTATTTTTAGTAGAGACGGGGTCTCGCTCTTGCTCAGGCTGGTATGAACTCCTGAGCTCAAATGATCCTCCCACCTCGGCCTCCCAGAGTGTTAGGATTACAGGTGTGAGCCACCATGCCTGGCCTAAAATGGGTTAAATTTTCAAAAAAATCACTTATCTATTGATGTGTTCATTGATTCATTTCTAGTATTCGAATAATGATCTCTGATGTTCTGTCAACATGGTGAATGTTATCATTAATTTTAAACACTAAGGGCATAAGTTTAGTTGTTTGTAGTAAGACAACTAGAAATGGGCAAATCAGTAAACTTCCTGGGTGATATGTCCATTTGCCTTTGTGGAATTGATAGTAGGATAGATGAAAGATTTAACCTGTAATCAATTAGGAGGAACTTCTTCAAGGATCTAATTTACCATACAACCAAAAGAACCAAGTCTAAACCTATAATTAAAGAGCAGTTTTTATGATTAAATTTAACTTCCTTAGAATCCAGTAGTGGCTCAAAAAAAAAAAAAAAAAAAAAAAGAAGAAAGAAGGTATTTTGTACAAGGGCCAAATCAGTAAAGGATAGGAGCAAAGGCAGAAGGAAACTATGATGTCACCTTCAAAAGGTCTGTTTATATAGAGGGAAAATTTCATGAAAACCTGCCTCTTTTATGTATATGTACCCAATTCTACATAATCAGTTCAAGAACCTTGCATAATGTCTAGAGAAATGGAGAAAAACTGGGTAAGGGGAGAAGGGGAGAATATCAGGTTATTATGAAGGTGGGAGAGTAACAAGATGGGAGAATCAAAGAGATAACAACATCAGGTTGCTTAGGATACAGTGAGTGTGGCAGTTTATTGGAATGGAAAGTGCTACATGAATGATGCTACATCCATGAAGATGTCTTCTAGTACATGGGAAAGATTTTCTCCAGTGTTCCCATGTCATAAAGTATATGCATGCTCAACTTTCCAAGATAATGCCAGATTGTTTTCCAAAGTGTCTGTACCAATTTACAGTAGAATCGGCAGTATTTAAGAGGTCCTGGAGATCTACATACTCTCAAATGCTTAGTATTATTACAACTGTGAACTTTTGTCTATCAAATTGGTATAAAATCGTATTTCAGTATGTTCTTGATTTTTATTTCCAATGATAATAAACATCATTTTATGTATGTATGGACCATATGTATTTCTTCTAACAAATGCCTGTTTGTGTCATTTTCCCATTTTCCTTTTGGGTTTATAGATATTCTTTAAATATTCTCAATAATAACTCTTTATCAGTTGTGTGTATTCCAAGATCTTATCCCAGCTTGGAACTTGTCTTTTTACTCATTTTAAGGTGTCATTTGATGAACAAAAGTTCTTACTTTTTTTTTTTTTTTTTTTTTTGAGACAGAGTCTCACTTTATTGCCCAGGCTAGAGTGAGTGCCGTGGCGTCAGCCTAGCTCACAGCAACCTCAAACTCCTGGGCTCAAGCAATCCTGCTGCCTCAGCCTCCCAAGTAGCTGGGACTACAGGCATGCGCCACCATGCCCGGCTAATTTTTTTTTTTTCTATATATATTAGTTGGCCAATTAATTTCTTTCTATTTATAGTAGAGATGGGGTCTCGCTCTTGCTCAGGCTGGTCTCGAACTCCTGAGCTCAAACGATCCGCCCACCTCGGCCTCCCAGAGAGCTAGGATTACAGGCTTGAGCTACCGTGCCCGGCCAAAAGTTCTTACTTTTAACCTAGGAAAATTTATCAGTATTTTATTTTATTTTATGGCTTTTTATTGTTTTCTTTAAAAATGCTTCCCCACCCCCAGGTCTAAAAGAGATCTGCTCTTAAAGTCCTTAATCTAGCTGCATTGATTTTTATACTTAGTGATATAGGGTCCTACCTTCATCTTTTTCCATATGGATAATCATTTCTTTCCTGTTCCATTTACTGAACAGTGCCTTCATTCCCCAATGATCTAACATGCCATCTCTTTCATACATTGAAATACCAAACATGTATGGTTCTGCCCTTGGACTCTGTATTTTATTCCACTGAACAATTTGGTTGTTCTTCTATGCTTTCTAAAAGCACTGTAAGCTTCATAATAAATCCTCATATCTGGTAGGGCAAATCTCACCTTCTTCCTCTTTTCCTTTGGAAGTGACCTGGCTATTCTTGGTCTTTTAGTCTCACATACGTTTTAGAACTAGCTTATTAAGTTTCATGATAAACTCTGTTGTGATTTTGTTTGGAACTGTAATTGAATCTACAGATCAATTTGGGAAGAACTGTCAACTTTACAATATTGGCTTCCTATAAATGAACATGGCATACCTTCACTTAGGTCTTCTTCAGTGTCTCTTTTTTTTAATTTTTAGACAGACTCTCACTGTGTTGCCCGGGCTAGAGTGCTGTGGCGTCAGCCTAGCTCACAGCAACCTCAAACTCCTGGGCTCAAGCGATCCTTCTGCCTCAGCCTCCCGAGTTGCTGGGACTATAGGGCATGTGCCACCATGCTCGGCTAATTTTTTCTATATATTTTTAGTTTGCCAATTAATTTCTTTCTATTTATAGTAGAGATGGGGTCTCGCTCTTGCTCAGGCTGGTTTCGAACTCCTGACCTTGAGCGATCCACCCGCCTTGGCCTCCCAGAGTGCTAGGATTACAGGCGTAAGCCACCGCACCTGGCCCTTCAATGTCTCTTAATAATGTTTTATAGTTTTCCCTGTAGAGGTCTTGGGCGTCTTTTGTTAAGATTCATTCCTAAGTCCTTCATATTCTCTAATATCATTATAAGTGTTGTTTTCTTTTTATTTAATTACATTTTCTAGTTGTCTGTTGCTGGCATATAGAATTGCTGGCAATTGATTTTTGTATATTAACCTTATATCCAACCTTTTTTTTTTGAGACAGAGTCTCACTTTATTGCTCAGGCTAGAGTGAGTGCCGTGGTATCAGCCTAGCTCACAGCAACCTCAAACTCCTGGGCTCAAGCAATCCTGCTGCCTCAGCCTCCCAAGAAGCTGGGACTACAGGCATGTGCCACCATGCCCGGCTAATTTTTTGTATATATATTAGTTGGCCAATTAATTTCTTTCTATTTATAGTAGAGATGGGGTCTCGCTCTTGCTCAGGCTGGTCTCGAACTCCTGAGCTCAAACGATCCGCCCACCTTGGCCTCCCAGAGAGCTAGGATTACAGGCTTGAGCCACCGCGACCCGCCTCTGATGTGTTTCTTAATCCTTTTCTATTATTCATTCTCAGAAAGCCGGGTCCACATAAAATAGGAGGCAAACTTGCAAACAAGGCAACACTGTCTTACGAAAATGCTTTCCTAACTACCAAAATGCCACATTTCTCACGGGGCAGTGATAAATAGATGAATTTAACTACATCCTCCAGTGTATAAAATATCTGTACCCAAATATCGCCTAGGAAAAACACTGGAAAGATTGATTCTTTGAAGTTGGAGATATAGCTGAGTTTGAGGCTGACTTGCATATAGATTTGGAATTTTAGACAACTGTGATTATACCAATAAAACTAATATCAAACAATTATTTATACTCTATTTTTCATTAGGAATAGTCACTTATACTTTCCTACTTGAGGTTAAGAAAAAAAAGGAATAGTCACTTAATGAAAGTTAATCACCAAAATATAATTTTTGTAGTAAGAAAGAAGGAAAAGATCTAATCATGGAAACTGACCTCAATAACAACAACATACCTGCTACCACTCATTACATAACCTGAGCATTCAAATGATGCAATTTCTTCACTTGTCAAGCCAATTTCACCTCTTCGTGGGATACGTTTTCCAGCTTTTACATATTCAGCCATAGCTGCACCTTCACCAGGTAACAGAGCATGGCCATAGCTACAAAATAATTCAGAATTCAGAAAAGGTCCATTAAACCATCTCAATATCTCAATATAAAAAGCATATCATCTAAAGAGAGCACAAGAAAACATTTTCTCCCAGACAACAGTAGAAATAACAATGCTCAGCAGTAGTGTTTTGGGAAGCCCAATGTGAATTACTTCATTTTAATTAGTGAACACTGCACTATGACCTATATAACTAACCCAGAAATGCAGAAATATTTTGGAATAACAAAAGAAGTGATGTTAGTGACTGCAGATTTGTGGTTTACAATTATGGATTAATTTACCCCTATAGGTATTGCCATTACTGGTTCTGCCTCTAGCTGATTCCCTTTCCCCCTCAAAAAAAATCTAAAGTAAAGAAATAATGTATCTCAAATTAACATACTTTTTAGACTTATAGCCAAAACTAATGATATATATTGACAATTATCAATTTCCTTCAAAGGATTTTAAAAGCTACCATCCCTTCATTCAATTCAGTGAATGTTTCTTATGTACCTATTAAATCCAAAGCTTGTAATACAAAAATAATCTGTCCTTGTGGAGTTTACATATTAATAAGAATGTAACTGTACTACAAGGTAAAATATATATAATATATTGCATAAAAGAAATAGAAAATGCTGTGAGGATTAAAGAGGGATAGAAATCACATCTATTTGTAGAGGGGAAGTATTAGAAATGAGCATATGCCCATCCTTTTGAAAAGGGATTTCAAGGATGGTAAAGATTTTAATATGAAGAAATTGGGGGTAGGAAAGAAAACAGAGGGCAGAGAAAAGAAGGGAAGGCATGTTGGGGGAAGAAACAAGCTGAACAAGGCCCAAAAGTGGGAAAGTGCACAATCAGTTGGAGCCTGGGGTATAAATAAGGGAATAGAGGGAGATAAGCTTGGCAAGGTAAGTTAGGAGCATACTTTTTGGAAGATACTTTAAATATTATAAATGCACTGCTACTTACTTCAAAGGTTTATCATCTTGAGAGGCAAGTGTTTTTGGAGCTTCTGGGCCAATCAGATCTGAGGGTTCTTCAGCCTCTGCATGAAAGATGTTCAGAAACACATTTACATTTTGACTAATCAGTTAATGTTTCATTTGTTCTGAGTTAAAGTCTATCAGAAGAACCTACTTGATCGATCCTTCCAGGGATTCTCCAGAAACTCTTCTTGAGAATCTTTAGAACTTGAATCACTGGATTCTTTTCTGTTCTTCTTAGACTTCTTTTTCTTGTATTTCTTCCTGTGGGGATTATAATTTGATACAAATTCATTTAATATTCCCATGTTAAAGGGCATGGGAATATTAAGGCAATGAAAGGTAAGTCATTAAAATGACCTGAATTCCTAGCTTATTCAAACTTGCTATAGAATAATTTTAATTAAAAAATCTTCTAACTTATTTCACCAAATCGTTTCACTATAAAAAAGATCAGTGAAGGGAACCGTGAAATATAGTTCTCATGTTGTATGAAAACAACATAAGTAAAACAGCCTAAAAATGACTTACCAATTTGAGCATTAATAATAAAGTGCAATAAATTAAAATACATCAAATATGTTTAAGTCCTTGGGTTCATAATGATATTAAAAAAATCCAACCCATTATTTTGAAAACTCAACAACAAAATCAATTATCCTGCCCTTAGTATACAAACTATATTTCAGGGTATCTAAATAGTTGATGAGGGTAAGCTTATCTTATAGAATTATCCTACCTAATAAATGAAGAAGGAAAGCCAGAATTAGACTTTCACTATTTTGCAATCCCTAATGAAATAATGGATCTAGGCAATGGCTGCTAATGTGATAAAAAGAGACAACCAGACATTTATTTGCACCTCCTGACAGAAGTACACAGCACCACCTATGAAGTATTCCTGCCCCAAATTCAAATCTGAACATTGCCAAGCCTCAAGACCAGGGGTCCTCAAACTTTTTAAACAGGGGGCCAGTTCACTGTCCCTCAGATCGTTGGAGGGCTGGACTATAGTTTAAAAAAAACTATGAACAAATTCCTATGCATACTGCACATATCTTATTTTGAAGTTAAAAAACAAACAGGCAAAAACACCTGCATGTGGCCCGCAGGCCGTAGTTTGAGGACGCCTGCTCTAGACCTATCAATCTACAGGAAATACAGAGGACAGAAGAACATGCTAAAGGATACCATAAGAATACAATCATGCAATTTATGGATATTATTTGGATCCTGATTGGAATAAACTGTAGGAAAAAACTGCTGAGAATTGAGGAACTATTGTTAAATATTTTAGGTGAGATAAATATTTTAGCATTATGGTTATGGTTTTATAAAAAGAAAAGAATGAAGGCTGGGCAAGGTGGCTCATGCCTGTAACCCTAACACTTTGGGAGGCCAAGGTGGGAGGACTGCTTGAGCCCAGGAGTTCAAGGTTATAGCGAGCTATGACTGTACCACTGCACTCCAGCCTGGGTGACAGAGTGAGACCCTGTCTGTTTAAAAAAAAAGAGAAAGGTGGTGAATTCTTTACAGATGGAATGATATCTGAGATTGGTTCCAAAATAAATGGGGGAATGATGGAGACTGCCTATGAGTTGATAATTGTTCAAATTGGGTGATGGATACATGGGAGATCATTACACTATATGTAATTTTATATATATTTGAACTTTTCTACAATAAAAATTAAACAAAAAACTGACGATCTGTGTTTCTTCTTCCTTTCCTTCTTCTTGGCTTTCTTTGCTCTCCTTCTTGTATCTTCATCTGGAAATTAAAGCACATTATTAATTGAGAAAAAAATTTAAACTCTAAAACCTCAACACTTTTAAGCAGATGAATATCCTACTGCTGTCCCATTTTTTGTTACAGAGAAATTAATTCATTGAAACATTTCTTCCTATTTATCAGAAAGTGTACTAGGCATCGGGGACACAAAAATTAAAGGCACACTAGGTATTAGGTGATACAGGGTATTATTATTAATTTTATTGTGTGAGACAGTGTTGTGCTTAAATAGGAAACTGCCTTTTATTTTGTAGAGATGCATACAGAAATATTTAGATTGGAAGTGTGACGATATCTATAATTTACTTAGAATATCTCAGAAAAAACTCATCCTTGAAGTAAATATGTCAAAATACAAACAACTTAAATCTGGGTGATAAGTATATGGTATTAATTATACTATTCTCTTTATTTTTCTGAATATTTGAAGATTTTCATGATAAAAAGGGGAAAAAACTGTATGTGTTGGAGAGGGGAAGGAGAATGCTTTCTAGGAGCTCAGTCGAATGAAGGAGACTGATAAAGAGATAAATACAATCTGGAATAACAGAGGGAAGCTTGGGGTGCTCTCCAAATCAGATTGATCTGGAGAGGGTGGGTGAGGAATGGTTAACCAGGAAAAGGTGATTTTTAAGCTAATTCTTTTAAAAATCAGTTGATTACAAAAGTAATGCACGCCTATTGTTGCAATGAGTAAGCCAAGCTGGATGGAGGGACAGGCTGGCATTAGGCGGAGGGACTTTCTGTACCAAGTGACACAGTCAAGAGAAAGAACATGGAATACTGAGGAGACAGAAAGTAGCTGTCAGGCTACAGAGGATAGTACAAGAGAGAGTGACAGGGCATATGTGATTAGAGAGAGATCAATCAGGGTCTGAACTTTACCCTGAAGGCTATGGAGAGATATTGAAGGATTTTAAATAGGGGACTAAAAGTTTTGTCTTCCAGTAGTGAAGTGATATTGGGGGCCAAGGAACCCAGGCAATATCAGAGGAAAGGGAGCCTCTATGTAATGTGCCAATCCATAGGAGGCACCTTCTGGTCAATCGTCAGTGGAAACATCACAAAAATGAGGCTTTTTGTGATGTACCACCCCAAAAGGGGTGCCTTGCATCAATCGGCAGCCAGCCTGAACAGAGTACTTTATGGCATGTCTGTGTAATTTTTGAAAATTGTACAGACATGCCCATTGGGCATGAGAATTACACATAAGAGCCCTTCCACTGATGCAGCCCAGTAAGGCTTACTTTGGTGCAGCTCAAACCCCTGACTTGGTCTGGTACCACATGACTCATAAAACTATACACAACCCACCTAGAGTCAGACTGCTTAGGTTTGCATCCCAACTGCCTGAACTTGGGTGAGATACATATCACCTGTTCTGTGCCTCTATTTCTTCATGCATAATATGTACCCTATAGATATTGTATGGATTAAATGGCAATAATGAATATAAAGCACTTATCAGGATGCTTAGCACAAAGTCAGCAAGCATTTAAAAACTCTTCACTATTATTGTTGTTTTTTAAGAAACGTCTTCTAAAATAAGTTTTAATAAGTAAAACTAGGCCAGGTGTGGTGGTACACACATGATCCCAGCTTCTCAGGAGGCTGAGACAAGAGGATTGCTTGAGCCCAGAAGTTGGAGGCTGTAGTGAGCTATGATGACTCCACTGTACTCTTGCCCAGGCAACAGAGCAAGATTCCTATCTCAAAATACAAAAAAAAAAAAAAAAAAGGAAGTAAAACAAACTAGTTTTGAGGCAAGGCTTGCAGAATAACGTTGGCTTTCTTACCACTAGAGTCTGTTTCAGAATCAGAGTCACTGTCGCTATCTTCAGAATACTTCTTGTGTTTTCTTTTAGATGATTTTTTCTTTCTCCTTTTCTTAGACCTTTCTTTTGAATGACTAGATTTCTTCTTCTTCTTTTTTTCGTCTATAGAAAATACAAACCAAAAACTTCTAAAAAAAGTATTTCTGAACATCAATTTTATTCTATTTGAAATACTGAAAAGGAATAGATAATGAGCAATTTGAGTAAATGTGAAGTCTAATGTTCAACTATTTATAAATTTATTTTTTTAAACTTCTCAATAAAATAGCTCTGTATTTTAAAAAAATACCTTCTGAAGAAGAAGCTGAAGAAGTGCTTTTCTTTGGTTCTTCATCCTCTACTGGTGTATGTTCGTCAGAGCTGAATTAAAGATAAATACATTTGTATAATGCTTTAGAGTTTACAGAGTGCTATTCAAACAAAGCAGCATGGAGAATTTATATTTTCAGAAGAAACTACAGGGAAAAGATAGACAAACGGGAATCATAAAGAAAGATGAAAGAAACTAGATATAAGAAGGCTGAAGGAAGACTTCATAATTTTATTCTAAGTGTGTAAAGGACATATAGTAGAGCAACTATTCTGTCTCCTTAGAGCAAGAACCCGACAAGCTACAGTCTAAAGAGATTTCTTTCTATTGTAGAGAATTCTGAAAATAAGTATTATTAAAGTTCTATGATAGTTTACCTTTTTTCGAGACAGAGTCTCACTCTGTTGCCCAGGCTAGAGTGACATGGTGTCAGCCTAGCTCACAGCAACCTCAAATTCCTGGGCTCAAACGATCCTCCTGCCTCAGACTCACGAGTAGTTGGGACTACAGGCATGCACCGCCATGCCTGGCTAATTTTTTTATATATACATTTTTTATATATACATTTTTAATTATCCAGCTAGTTTCTTTTTATTTTTTTTTTAGTAGAGACAGGTCTTGCTCTTGCTCAGGCTGGTCTCAAACTCCTGAGCTCAAACTATCCGCTGGACTCGGCCTCCCAGAATGCCCCAGGATTACAGGTGTGAGCCACCACGCCCGGCTTCTAGGATAGTTTAGAAAGGGAGTTTCTATATCATATAATCTTTTCCTCTGAAGAGCACACCTGGAATAACTTAGGTATTGTCTAGAAAATCATTTTTCGGGTTTCTTCCAACTCTAATTCCATGAATTCAAGCTCCTCGAGCATTTTCCAAAGCCATCTATAAGAACAAGTTTCAGACAATAACGCTTTATCATCCTGTCATAACTTACAGGTTTACCTGTCAAGCACATTGTCTCAACTCAACCTAAAGCAGACATAGAAATAGAAGAAGAAACTTACGAGTAGCACCAAAAGAAAAGAAATAAGCAAAAAGAAAAAGCATTAAGCCTTCAGATAGTATTATATATAGGCAAATCAACTAAACAAAACCATTCATTTTTAAAAATCCCTGTATAATGCTAATACCTGGCATATAATCTGCTACTGGTTTAGGTGAGAAAAGAAAGTCAAAATATTTATAATATAAATGTACCATTTATTTTAACACCAAACCTTTCTATCAATAGAAAATTAGCACCCTATGAATTACAATTTAAAATCTACTAACATCTACTAGCAACATGTCTAAATATTTAGATATATTCCATATTTTTAAAACCTAAGGGGTTAAATCACAAAAGAGAAGAAAAATGGGGAAATACAGTAATACTTAAAGTTCTTCACTTAACAAAAATTTTTACAATAGACTCAGGATTTAAACAAATGTCATAACATATTTTAAGTATTTTTTAACCACTTACTCTGGTTCAGGATTCTTTGGAGAAAGTCCCCATACTTCAGGAGCTCCCAGCTCTCCAATCCTCTCTCTCTCACTTAATCTCCTAGAAGATATAGACATGTAAATTATAACTCAATGGCTAAATTGTTTCCTAAATATATAATCAAATTCAACAGGAGTCCTGTCAAGTTCTATTTTCCCCTAATATTTTAATCATTAATAAAAACTTGGTTTAAATGTAAACTCATGGCCGGGCGTGGTGGCTCACGCCTGTAATCCTAGCACTCTGGGAGGCCAAGGTGGGCGGATCGCTCAAGGTCAGGAGTTCGAAACCAGCCTGAGCAAGAGCGAGACCCCGTCTCTACTATAAATAGAAAGAAATTAATTGGCCAACTAATATATATATAGAAAAAATTAGCCCAGCATGGTGGTGCATGCCTGTAATCCCAGCTACTTGGGAGGCTGAGGCAGGAGGATCTCCTGAACCTGGGAGTTTTAGGTTGCAAGGTGAGTGAGGCTAACGCCATGGCACTCTAACCCAGGCAACAGAGTGAGACTCTGTCTCAAAAATAAATAAATAAAAAAATAAATGTAAACTCATCACTTAGGATTTGATGTTCTCATAATACTATCAAATGATACAGATTGCAGAAATGATAGCCTAGGAGACTGTCAAGTGCATCCCTTCTGCCAAATGAATGACATAGCTTCTAATTGCTCATCTCAACATCTGTAACATTTAACAGAAACAGTTATACATTTGGAAATAACTTCATTTGTTTATACACATTTATGAAAATAAAGAGAGGTCTCCTTTGATCTCCTCAAACCTTCAGTTTTGAGAAACCCAGAAATTATTGAAGGATGCATTCGAAGTAGAAAATAAGAGTTCTGAAAATGAAAGAAAAGTTTTACTTGACAAAAATTGTACTCATTGAGATACAGAGTTTGTTCCCTTTCTGTTTTCCTTTTAGTTCCTGTTTGGAAAAGCAGTACATTCTCTACTCTTTGGAGGGCACTAAAATCTTTATCTTCTTTTGTTTTATAATGTTTGTGGTTTCTTCTGTTTTAATTTTTGCTATTATTTATAAACTAAAAAACAAAACAAAAAATTAAGGTTCAATTTCTCCAAGTTTAGCTGCTTATGATTCCATTAGTTTTTTTTAATTTACAAAATAAACATAAATGATTTGTTTGAATAAATTATTTTCTACTTTATTTTTATGAGACAGTGTCTCCCTCCGTCACCCAGGCTAGAATGCAGTGATCATAGGTGACTATAACCTCAAACTCCCGGGCTCAAGTGATTCTCCTGCCTCAGGCTCCCTAGTAGCTAGGACTACAGGCACTCACCACCATGACTAGCTAATTTTTAAATTATTTTGTAGATAGCCCAGGCTGGTCTTGAACTCCTAGTCTCAAGCAATCCACTCACCTCAGCCTCCCAAAGTGCTGGGATTACAGGCGTAAGCCACCACACCAAGCCAATTTTCTACTCCTTCATTCAGGGGAAAAGGTATGATAACTATGCAGAGTCAGACTCAAAGGGTTTCCCACTTGAAGAAACAATCTAAAAGGGGACATACTTATAAATGTATTTGAAATTTATGCATATAAGGGGAAGAATGCCCATCAGACTGTAAAGAACACTAAGTCCTGTTCTCACACCAGTTCCCACTTGGCTTCATCTGTATTGTTAAGCTGAATTATTTATCTTCTAAATGTACATATACAAATTTCATCCAAGCAGTTCTGACATCTTTCGGTGAAGATTCTCCAATCAGAAGCCACTTGCTTTTTGATTGATATAGCCTGTGAGTATCTTTCTGAAAAATTGAACTTGGAGAGATAGGTCTCCAACACTAACTCAGGACTGTTTTTACTGTTTCTGCTCCCATGCATGAAGCACTAATGGCTAACATTTATGGAATATTTATTCTGTTCTAGGTATTAATTTATTATAACCCTAAAAACATTGGTAGTAGTTTTATCCCATTTTTAATGGTGAGGAAATGAAGCTTACAAAGGTTATTTGTCCAAGGACACACTGCTATTAAGTGACAAGAGCTTCAAACTCAGGCAGTCTGATTCTGGAGCATGTCTTTTTCATCACTATACTTTATTATCTCTCACTGATGGAAGTAAAAGAAATATGAACACATCTCCCAACTGTTCAAACTTTAACCTGCCCCTCAATGCCTGTAGTATTTCTAAAGTTCTTATTTTTTAAAACTATATAGTGCATGTAAATTACTTAGTACAGTGCCTGAAACATAATTTAACAGTTAATAAACTGTTAATTATAAGCCTTTTCCTTTCTTCTTCTTAAACTAATTATTTTTCCACTCCAATATTCACTCTCATTAGAGATCTGATCTCATCCTTGTGTCATTTTTCATCAAGATTGGTATCATTTAACAAGACCTTTCTCAAAGTAGCCTCATCCACAGCTTAGATCACTCTTCCTACATTTATCTAATCATCTTGTCTGAAAAAAGATGTCTTGTCTGTTTTCCTCCTCTCCAATTTAAACCCTTAATTTCAACCCTTCCCAATTCCCTACAAAATATTTTCACTTACATATCCTGTTATCTCAAACCTGTCTGTTCCTTCCTTCAATAAGCAATGGCTGCATGCTAACAAAGTGTTATGATTCCATTAGTTTTTTTTTTTAATTTACAAAATAAGCATAATTGATTTGTTTGAATAAATTATTTTCTACTTTATTTTTAAGAGACAGTGTCTCCCTCCCTCCCTTAGGCACTGCGAATTCTGTGATCAATAAAATAGGGCTCCTCCTTCCCACGAGTTCAGTCTAGTGGGGAATAAAAATATGTTTACGAATGACAACGACACAACCAAGTAAATGCTACAATTCCGGTAGGTCTGAGATTCTTGGCCATGTCCACTAACAAATCAGGATGCGAAAAGGGATTGTAGGAGACTAAGGCACTGTATGAAGGGACCCGAGGATGAGAGAAAATGTAAGGGAAAAGGACGAATAAAGGGTTGTCGTAGGTGGATTAAAGACATGAAAATGGGCGCAGGGCAGGCAGAGTGAGCGAAACGCAAATAGTAAGAAGCGGAATGAACGATAAATCGGACTCCAAAGGCAGACGGGCTAGTACACAAAAAGGTGCGGCCGTCTCACTCACTTCTGCCGCAGGCTCTCCTCCCTCTCCTTGTCGAGAAGGCTAGGCCATGGCTTGTCGCTCCCATAGGGGCGCGAGTAGCCGCCATAATAGGCGGACGAGGAGGCAGAAGCGAAGGTGGTGCCGCGCGGTCCTGAGGGCCGCTCTCGAGAACGCGAACGCGAGCGGGTGCGGGAGCGGGAGCGCGAGCGGGAGCGGTAGGACTGGTTTCTGGAGCCTTGGCTGAGACCACCTAGGTGATGGCTAAGGCCATTCCTGTCCCCGGACCGAGAGCAAGAGTGTGAACGCGAGCGGCGGCTCCGCGGAGAGCGAGCAGATTTGCTGGGTTTGGGACTCCTCGACGAACTGCGACGTTTTCCACTGGAGCCCAAGGTCTCCCCCTCCGGGCTGCGCGAGCCGGATACAGGAGCCATTGCTACTCCCGAGCTCCCGAAACTGCGGGAGAAGGGGGCGCTCTCGCGAGTCTTGGGAAGATCTCGGTTGCCTTGGTTCCCAGATCCTGCCTTCGCGCAATCGCCCAAACCTGATGAAACCTTGGAAACAGTTCCGGGTCCGTCGACAAATCCCTTCCCCAAACCTGGGCGGTCCTCGCCGACGGAAAGCGATGTGTGTGTAGCGGTATAAATAAGCCGGTTAGACAACCGGGTTCGCACATCCTTCCAGTTCCGAGTGAGGCTCTTCAAGTCTAACCTGGGGAGGAGACCACGTCTTTTCTCTGCATCGTACTTGAAATATCTAAAGGGGAGAACGAAGGAACGCAAGATACGTTTCACTGAGTGGCCGTATGAACAACACAGTTCTGCTTGTGTTTTGTGTACTTTCTGTGTGTAATTATATATATGTATATGTTATGTACAGAAATATAAATTATATAATTTCATTTTTCTTTTTCTTTCCAATCCCAAGCAATATAAGGAATTTATCGCGATTGGTAGTGAGCTATAAACTAAGCCCCATATTGCCCAGTTAGCTTAGAGGGCACTAATTCTTATATTAGTGGCTTGAGCTTGATAAACTCCAATTATGTTCACAACCCGGATAAAAACTGCATACTTATCCCCCAGCCACCCATTTCCACCGGTATGCTCCAGAACAACTTTTGATCTCATCTTTGTCTAGCCTGCTAAACTAGTCCCATTATATACCAGTCCATTAATATATGGTTAATGATTAGTATTTCTATTCATTTTTACTGTTTTTGTTTTATTTACTTGTTTTGAGACAGGGTCTCCCTCTGTTGCCTGGGCTAGAGTGCAGTGGCTTCATGAGAGTTCAGTGCAACCTCAAATTCCAGACCTCAAGTGAACCTCCTGCCTTGGCCTCTCGAAGTAGTAGGATTACAGGCGTGAGCCACTGTGCCTGCCCTGTTTTTTTTTTTTTATTTTTTTGAGACAGAGTTTCGCTTTATTGCCCAGGCTAGAGTAAGTGCCGTGGTGTCAGCCTAGCTCGCAGCAACCTCAAACTCCTGGGCTCAAGCGATCCTTCTGCCTCAGCCTCCCGAGTAGCTGGGACTACAGGCATGTGCCACCATGCCCAGCTAATTTTTTCTATATATATTAGTTGGCCAATTAATTTCTTTCTATTTTTAGTAGGGACAGTTTAGCTCTTGCTCAGGCTGGTTTTGAATTCCTGACCTCGAGCAATCCTCCTGCCTGCACCTCCCACAGTGCTAGGATTACAGGCGTGAGCCACTGCGCCCGGCCTCCTGGCCCTGTTTTTAAATGAGAGACCATTCTGACACTAATTCTGCTGATTTGGATTTTTTTTATTTTTTGAGACAGAGTCTTACTCTGTTGCCCAGGCTAGCGTGAGTGCCGTGGCATCAGCCTAGCTCACAGCAACCTCAAACTCCTGGGCTCAAGCGATCCTCCTGCCTCAGCCTCCCGAGTAGCTGGGATTACAGGCATGCGCCACCATGCCCGGCTAATTTTTTCTGTATATATGTTAGTTGGCCAATTAATTTCTTTCTATTTATAGTAGAGATGGGGTCTCGCTCTTGCTCAGGCTGGTTTTGAACTCCTGACCTTGAGCAATCCACCCACCTCGGCCTCCCAGAGTGCTAGGATTACAGGCGTGAGCCACCTCCATGCCCTGCCTTGATTTGGATTTTTAAAGACACATAGGTTTGCTGTGGAAATCGCAAATCTACTCTACAAGTACTTGGTGGACTCTGGAATTTTCCTAATAAGTAACTTAACAGACTGCAGAAAACAATGCCAATTGGTTATGAGAAATCTACTTTTTTGAAATTTAAGATAAAGATGTATTACATAATGTTAAATGGAAAAAGCAGACGACACTATTGAATATCTTCTATGTAAAACCAGTTGGTCATGGAAAAGGTCCACACCTGAATTGAGTAAGACAAATTATGTCATTTGTGATGGGGATTTGGGGAAATTTCTAATAAGAAAGTTTTGAATGGAAAAACTATGCCCTAACTTTTGTGACACCAGGCTGTACACCTTTGCATCAATTGCTTATAAAAGCCAAGTTTGCAACAGTGATTAGTCTATCTGCCCCATGATTGGTGGTTGTGTTCCTTAGTTTCAAAGAGAAAACCCCTACGCCTACCTCTGATCGGCATGATGCTGTAATTGCTCAGTTTCCTGGGAGTAGCCTGTGTTTCTTGGACTGGAAGTGAGGGGAAGCCAGAGCACATAGGCAGGTTGCAGGTAGCTTGTGGGATTGGGCTTGTAGAGGTTGGGTTGGCCCAGCCCAGCCCAGCCCAGCCCAGCCCAGACAAGGAATCATGTATACTTACACTGATCCATTTTTTATAGGAATTAAATCATTTGTGTGTTATGGGCTATGGGGGCATTCGGCTTCCATTCAGTACTCCTCTGCAATCTGAGACTCTGCAGCTGCCCAGGCAGGTACATGGCTGACACCCAGAAAGTGGATGCAGGGATCTGGGTTGTGGAAATGGGGTTTGAGGGAGTGGGGGTTAGAGGGACTCTTTTGTAGTCTGTCCATTTGAATTATTAGGTGCTTTGCAATTATACAATTGTTTAAGAGATTGCAAGAGTAAAACAGTTTTTAATCACTAATCTCCTTTGAAAGGATTTACAGGATCAAAACTTGAACTACTTTAATTAATTAATTAATTAAGTTAGTTATTTGAGACAGAGTCTCACTCTGTTGCCTGGGCCATGGTGCCATGGTGTCATGGTGCCATGGTGTCAGCCTAGCTCACGGCAACCTCAAATCCCTGGGCTCAAGCAATCCTCCTGCGTCAGCCTCCCGAGTAGCTGGGACTACAGGCAGGCACCACCACGCCTGGCTAATTTTTCTATTTTTTGTAGAGACAGGGTCTCATCTTGGCTCAGGCTGGTCTTGAACTCTTGGCCTCCCAAAGTGCTAGGATTACAGGCATGAGCCACTGCCCCTGGCCATGGATTGTTTGTTTTCTTGTTGTTGACTTGTAAGAGTTCTTTGTATTTTGTGGATACAAGTCTTTTATCATATATGTGTTTTGCAAATATTCCCTTCCAGTTTGTGGCTTGTCTTTTTATTCTCTTAGTGATGTCTTTTGTAGGACAGAAGTTTTTTATTTTTCTATTTTTTGTCTTGATTCTGAAAGGACAGAAGTTTTAAATCCTAATGGAGTCCAAGTTATCAATTTTACTTTCCTGGATTATGCTGTTCATGTTGTTCCTAAAAACTCATTGACAAACCTCGGGTCACCCAGGTTTTATCCTATGCTATCTTCTTGAAGTTTTATGGTTTTGCATTTTTATTTAGGTCTCTGATCCATTTTGAGTTAATTATTTCGTGAAAGGTATTAGATTAACTTTTTTTTCTTTTTGGCATATAGATGTCCAGGTCTTCCAGCACTATTTGTTGAAAGACTATTCTTTCTCCATTGGATTGCCTTCTCTCCGTTATCAAAAATCAGTTCATCTGGGGTATGGTGGCTCACACCTGTAATCCTAGCACTCTGGGAGGCCTAGGTGGGAGGATCGCTTGAGCTCAGAAGTTTGAGATCAGCCTGAATAACATAGCGAAACCCTGTCTCTACAAAAAATAGAAAAATTAGCTGGGCATGGTGGCACATGCCTGTAGTCCCAGCTACTCGGGAGGCTGAGGCAGGAGGATCACTTGAGCCCAGGAGTTTGAGGTTGCAGTGAGCTATGATGACTCCACTGCATTCTACCTAGGGTGACAGAGCGAGAGTCTGTCTCAAAAAAAAAGTCAGTTAATTGTATTTGTGTGGATCTATTTCTGAGCTCTTTATTATGTTTCATTGATCTGTTTGTCTATTCTTTAACCAATCCCACCAGTCCCACTTAGTTGTGGTATATAACTTTTTGTATATATTGTGGTATTTGATCTGCTAATATTTTATTAAGGATTTTTATATCTATGTTCATGAGAGATATTCATCTGTAGTTTTCCCTTCTTGTAATGTATTTGTCTGATTTTGGTATTTGGATAATTCCGACCTCATAGAATGAGTTAGATAGTATTCCCTCTGCTTCTATTTTCTAATACAGATTGTAGAGAATTGGTATCATTTCTTCCTTAAATGTTTGGTAGAATTCCCCAGTGAAACTGTCTGGGCCAGATGCTTTTTGTTGCGGAAGGTTAGTAATTATTGATTCAGTCTTAAAAAGACGTATAGACCTATTCATTTTTTTCTTAATTTTTTTCTTTTTTCTTTTCTCACATTTCTCACTTTATTTGTTTATTTTTGAGACAGAGTCTCACTCTGCCCAGGCTAGAGTGCCATGGCATCAGCCTAGCTCACAGCAACCTCAAACTCCTGGGCTTAAGCAATCCTTCTGCCTCAGCCTCCTGAGTAGCTGGGACCACAGGCATGTGCCACCATGCCCGGCTCATTTTTTCTATATATTTTTAGTTGGCCAATTAATTTCTTTCTATTTATAGTAGAGACAGGGTCTTGCTCTTGCTCAGGCTGGTTTCGAACTCCTGACCTTGAGCTATCCTCCCACCTCAGCCTCCCAGAGTGCTAGGATTACAGGCGTGAGCCACCATGCCCCCAACATTTCTCACTTTAAATCAAAAGCTACATATAGACCTATTCGAATTGTCTGTTTCTCCTTGTGTGAGTTTTAGTAGATTGTGTTATTCAATGAATTGGTCCATTGCATCTAAGTTGTCAAATTTGTGGCGATAGAGTTGTTCATATCACTCCTTTATTTTAATGTCTATGAGATCAGTACTAATGACCCCTCTTATTTCTGATATTAAAAATTTGTGTCTTTCTCTCTCTCTTTATTGATTACCGTGGCTGGATATTTATCAATTATATTGATCTTTTCAAAGAATTAACTTTCGGTTTTATTTATTTTCTCTATTTTTCTGTTTTCTATTTCCTTGATTTTTTTCTGTGTTTTTTATTATATCTTTTCATCTACTTACTTTGGCTTTAATTTGCTCTTCTTTCTCTAGTTTCTTAAGGTGGAAGCTTAGATCATTAATTTTAGATATTTCTTTTCTAATATATGCATTAAATGCTATTAATATACCTCTATACATTGCTTTCCTCACAAATTTTGACAAGTTGTATTTTCATTTTCTTATGGTTCCAAATGTTTTTCAAATTCTCTTGAGATTTCTTCTTTGTTCTATGTCTTATTTAGAAATGTGTCTTATGGCCCAAAATGTGATCTATCTTGGTGAATGTTCCATGTGAGCTTGGGAAGAATGTGCATTCTTTTTTTTTTTTTTTNCTATGTCTTATTTAGAAATGTGTCTTATGGCCCAAAATGTGATCTATCTTGGTGAATGTTCCATGTGAGCTTGGGAAGAATGTGCATTCTTTTTTTTTTTTTTTCTTTTGAGACACAGTCTCGCTTTGTTGCCCAGGCTAGAGTGAGTGCCATGGCATCAGCCTAGCTCACAGCAACCTCCAACTCCTGGGCTCAAGCAATCCTTCTGCCTCAGCCTCCCAAGTAGCTGGGACTACAGGCATATGCCACCATGCCTGGCTAATTTTTTTCTATATATATTAGTTGGCCAATTAATTTCTTTCTATTTATAGTAGAGATGGGGGTCTCGCTCTTGCTCAGGCTGGTTTTGATCCCCTGACCTCAAGCAATCCACCCACCTTGGCATCCCAGAGTGCTAGGATTACAGGTGTGAGCTACCGCGCCCGGCCGAAGAATGTGTATTCTGCTGTCATTCTAGAAATGTCAATTAGATTTAGTTTATTGATGGTGCTGTTAGTTCAACTATGTCCTTATTGATTTTCTGCCTACTGGATTTCTCAATTACTGATAGAAGTGTATTGAAGTCTCCAAGTACAATAGTGGATTTATATAATTCTCCTTGCAGTTCTGTCAGTTTTTGCCTCATGTATTTTGATACTCTGTTTTAGGCACATATACTTTAAGGATTCACCTCTGGAGAATTGACTCTTTTATCATTATGTAATGTCCCTCTTTATCCCTGGTAAGTTTTCTTCCTTGAAAGTCTGTTTTATCTGAAATTAATATATTAATAGCTACTTCAGCTTTCTTTTGATTAGTGTTCGCATGGCACAATCTTTCTCCATCCCTTTACTTTTGTTTTTTCTTTGAAATAGGGTCTTGCTCTGTCACCCAGGCTAGAGTACAGTGGTATCATAGATCACTGCAACCTCAAACTCCCAGCTGGGCTCAAGCGATCTTCCTGCCTCAGCCTCTCAAGTAGCTTGGACTACAGGCATGTGCCGCCACCCCCAGCTAATTTTTTCTATTTTTGGTAGAGATGTGGTCTCCCTTTTGCTCAGGCTGGTCTTGAACTCCTGAGCTCAAACAGTCTCCCGGCTCCACCTCCCAGAGTGCTAGGACTACAGGCATGAGCCACTGTACCCTGCCAGTGTAGTTATTTTAAATTCCCAATCTAATTATTCTAAAATTTGTGCCATATTTGAGTTTGGATTCTGATGCTTGCTTTGTCTCTTCAGAATATGCTTTTTGACTTTTAGCATCCCTTATACTTTTTTGTTGAAAACCATACATGATATACTGGGTAAAAAGAAGTGAAGTAGATAGTTCTTTAGTGTGAGTTTTTATGGTTATTGGGCCAGGAATTAGGCTGTTTACTCTTTGTTGTAGCTTTGGGTGTCAGAAGCTTAAATTTCTTCTAGTGCCCTGTCTTTGTGTCCCTTGCTGTCTTTGAGTTTTTCTAGAGGCTCCTTCTTAAATAGGATCTGAGGCTTGCAGTCCTTTCAGCTGTAATGCTGCCATAATCCACCTTCATTGTACAGGAGTCCTACTGATGTCATCATAAGGCTGGAAGGAGGGGAAGCATTCTCTAGTCCTATGATTAGATCTCAGTCTTTTAGCTAACTTGTGTCCCTGGGCTGTGACCTTCGCAAGTACTTCTCTGCTTCCCTACCCCTTCCGCTTAGGCTAGACAGGACCGCTAGATGGGGCTGGAGTTGAGCATTTCCCTTCCCCCTAGTTGGTAAGGCTCTGGTAAAATAGTTTCCCTCCAGGGTAGTCATCCGTTAAGGAAAACAGAGAGCTCTGGGCATATTTCCAAATAGTTACTTTTCCCCACCCCCTGCTGGAAACAGGAGGGGATTCCCACCCCCCTTTCTTCACAGTGACAACTTGATAGGTCTTTGGAGATAAAACTCATGAAAATATGGAGTCCTCTTAAGGCTGGCCACCCTCCTTCCCCCCACCCCCGGGAGTCTTAACTCACTAGATAGTCCATGCTGAACTTCTAGAAATTCATCAATTACAGTTTAAGGTGTTCCTACTTGTACTGACTCCACCTGCAGGTTTCTTCTGATGGGCTTCTTCTCTGGGTAGACTGCAATTATCTGTATCTCCTGTCTGTCTCTAGTTTTCGGGGCAGCAATTTGCTCTGTGATCTCAATTCTCTGATGGATCTAAGAAGAGTTGTTGTTTTTAGTTCAGCATTTTTCTTGTTGTGAAGATGGGAATGATGACTTCTCAGCTCTTTACATTTTGGACCGGAAACCAGAAGTCCAGGTCTTGCTTTATAAAGTGTAAGAGTTCTAGATTTCCATGATATTGTATGCTCATATACTGCTTCACACAGAGAAAAGGACATTGTGTTTTCTTTGAAAAATAACAGTTTGATCTTATCCCCTGTTAACTGTTTTTTTAACAACCACTTTTCATTTTTTTCTTATTGTTTTATATGCATCTTATATGTTATATGTCACCTTAAATTCTGAAACAGAGAATAAATAGATGAATGAATGGATAACAAAGAACAGTTTAAAGCAGTGAAAAGGGAATTAATTTAATTGGACCAGGTATAAGAACAAATGAGAAATACCTGGTTCATACCTAATGGTGAGCCACCAAGCCAGGCCATGCCTAATGGTTGTTTATTTTTCCCCTTATCTTTAGAATCTATAGCGATTTCACTTCTTTTTTCACTTCTTTCATTCCTGATTTCGGTAATATTAATAATTTGTTCTCTCTCTCTCTCATGCCTAATGGTTTAATCTGCTTAATTTTTATCCAGATATATTGCAGGGCTATATATTAAAGTAAATCCTTAATTCATCAGAATGCCCAAGATATGGGGTTAGTTTGGTTAATCAATGTTATGATGAACCAAGGATGAACATACAACCTATATCTTTGTTAATCTACATCTTTTCCATTGAAAAGAAATGTAAAAACTTGTATTAAAACATTTTCCTCTCAAATTCAAAGTGTTTATTGAACTGAATTGAGTATTTGATTCAATGAATTCCATTGTAGCCACTTGTCAGCTGTGTGATCTTGGGCATGTTATTTAACCTGTGTTAGTTTTCTTATCTTCAAAATAGCAATAATGGTAATTTATGCATATTGCTTACTTAGCACAGCACTTGGTACACAGTAAGCCCTCAGAACATTTAGCTGTAATTATTATCATATTCATTGTTGTTACATATAAAGTACCACCTAGCTGTATTAGGGGAAAAAATGTAGAAGGCCCCATGGAGAACTTCATGTACTTACTGTGCAGGTAAGGGACATAGAATTACATCACAAAAAAATTAAGTTTTAGGCAGGGCATGGTGGCTCATACCTGTAATCCTAGCACTTTGGGAGGCTGAGATAGGAAGATTGATTGAGGCCAGGAGTTTGAGACCAAACAGTTAAGTTTTAGTGGAAGGCTGTTGGTTATGAGTTTTCTTGCCAAATGAGAGATCCACATTTCAGGGAGGGGAGACAACAGCTGGGGCAGGCTAGGTTGAAAAGAGAAGGGAACAGAATGAGGTGGAGTGAGAGGAGGAGGAAAGGGCAAGAGGGAAACAGGCAAGACCTGAATGAATTGGCTACATGAGGAAGGAGGAACAGGACCAGAATAAGCAAAGGTGTAGGATCAGAAACAAATATAGCACATTCTGGGGATCCTCTGTTAGGTTGTAGTGTTTCAGAGTCATCATTCCAGAGATGAAATTTCATTGCCAGGGGACAATAACAGGAAAAGACATTGGCAATTTGGTAGAATGTGTGCTGACTCCTGGGACTTTTCTCTAAATGGTTAAACCATTATATGACTCAGTAGAAACAGCAGTGCTATGGTCTGAATGTTTTTGTCTCCCAGAAATTCATATGTTGAAACCTAATCCTCAATGCTATAGTATTAAGAGGTAGGGCATTTGGGAAGTGATTAGGTCATGAGCATTATGCTCTCAGGAATGGGATCAGTGTACTTATAAAAGAGGCCCAAGGAAGCTTGTTCATACCTTCCACCATGTGAAGATGGATAGAAGGAACCATCTATGAGGAATGGGTCCTCACTAGACACCGAATCTGCTGGTGCCTTGATCTTGGACTTCCCAGACTCCAGAACTGTGAGCAATAAATTTCTGTTGTTTACAAGTTACCTAGTCTAAGGTATTTTGTTTTAGTAGCCTGAACAGACCAAGAGAAGCAGCAAGAATAAAAAAAGATTAAGATTCAACAAGAGGAAAAAAAAAAGACTTTTTCCTAGCAATATGCCTTTTCCTGCAATAAGTATGCAATCCTATAAATCAAAATTCCTTCCTAGTGTGATTCTATTTAATTGAGATACTGATATACAATATTACAAGACCATTTGTAAAGGAGAACAAGCTATGCTTGTGCAAAGGGACTTAAAATGTCAAGGGAGTCTTAATAGAGTTATTCAAAACACCATTTGTCTGTTGCCTATGGATTACGGTCTTCTCATGGTTGTCAGGGGAAGGAATGATGAGAAAGGAGCAGAGTAAGGTGAATGGACCTTGATTTCTGGCCATGGCTTTGGTTGCTACTCTTGGACAACCACTTCATGACTACGGGTTCTCTTTCCTCATCTCCTCACATCCCTATAACTACCAGGCCCCAGGCTGGTGTTCAGCCTTCTTGCTTCTTGTTTGGAATTAATGGACTGAACACTTTTTTAAGCTGAGGGTTAAGTGGAGTTTTGAGACTATAGAATGCACTCACCTAGTGGAAAGACAGATTTGGCCATGGAGACCTCAAAAGTCTAATTCTCTCTGTTAAATAAATAGCAGAAGAACCAACTTAACATCTTTCAATATTTTTGACTCTTTGTTGTAGTTGAGGTTTTCCTTTTTTTTTTTTTTGGAGTTGAAGTTTTGATGTAGTAAGTGGGCCCATAGAATTCACTGGACATTCTTGGAGATTTCTTCTGATTAAAATGAAGAAATAGGACCATCCTGCATGCTTCTTGGGGTGTTGGGCTTGGGGACGTAGGCCAGGGCAGGGCCAATCATTTTGTGAGACGCTCCCTGCCAGTCCTGATTTTTCCTCCTTGCTAATGAATATTTTATTTTGTTAACACCTGTTAACAGTTGAGTTAAAAGGAGAGTAGGTGAGAGAGGAAAAGAGAAAAGTCAGCCTTACTGCTTGACCTTGTGATGGGGGCTGTAGAAGGAGATGTTAGAAATTCGCTTGCATATGAACATGAGTTCTGCTTTTCCTTCCTGTTATAAAGCCCAGATGACCAGAGCCATCATCTTGACTCCCACTGGCTAACACCCAGGAAGTATCCTGTTGCCAGCACCCCCTCACCACACAGCTCCCTAAACCTCAACATCTCTGGACCCAGCCATTGCCTTGGATTTCTTTCTCCCTTAGGTGTCCCCAACCTCCTTTTCCACTGCTGCTTTAAAAACATCTTTTGTTTCATCCTTTGTTTTCCTTGTTCAAGGGGGAAATGGACAGAGATTATTCATTGCCTTCATTTTTTTTCCTAAACCCAAAATTCTTGGGCCTGGAATAGGAGAAAGTCATGCTCCAAATCTGCAGGTCTCGTAGTGGCCTATATTTGACCAGGGGACTGTGCTTTGAATGGGTCTAGGCATATCAATCATGCTGCCCATGCCTGAATGCCACCACTTCACAATCTCTTGTGTTCCTTGATTGTGAAAGCCAGAGTGTGTGTGAGAGGTATCTTTTGTATTCCTAGAGTCTAAAACATTGGCATGTAAATGTTGGGAATTCAGGCATTCACCAAAAGATCTACCCTTTGCATGGGAGGGATAAAGCCTATTAGTGTGCAGTTGAAAATTAAATTTCCTTTATATCATTTCACCCAGGGTCCCTGCCCCATAGTTCTGTGCTGATATCTGAGGAGCATGTATCACATTGATTGAGGCAAACCATAAATTACAAAAGTGAATACTAATTGCATAATTGACAGTTTCTAAGCTGTTAGCCTGTTTTCCCGTTGATTCAGCACAAGCACAAGAGCTGGTTTTTACTCATGGGTTGTACTGACAGTTGGAAATCTTGGCTTTGCAAAGAGATTGGGGAAAATGAGGGCTGTTGTAGAGGAAGCACACTCAACCTTTTGTGAGGAGGGTACAAATTGCATTAACCTCTCAAGTCCTGAAAGTGTGGAAACCAGGATACTGAATACCTTCAAGGGAGGTTGCTTACTTTTCCTAGAGGTGTAATGACCCAGTGCTGAGGCTTGAGTGGGAACCTTGAGTCTTTAGCCCTTTGAAGGAGAGTTCTATGCAGGATGGAGGTGGTCAGTGCTGAGAAGCTGAACCTGGGCTGGTATGCACTGCCCATACAGTCCAGAGCCCAAGGGAAGGCCTGGGCACTAAGCCCCATTATTTCACTTCTAGGATTCCAACATTTCTTAGAGAAGTCACCTCAGTACCAAATGACTGCATGATAAAATAGTACAACCATATGTGTGCTCAGAGCGTGTGCAATTGCAATCATAACACCCCATGATTAGAATTCAGGCAAATGTATTTTTGTCCTTTTGAAAACAACTCATAGCAAACGCCATTCCCCTACTTCATATGCATTTATAGTAAATCTTCTCTTTATTTAAAAAGTCACTTTTCACACCTGTCTTGAAAGAGACCTGTGTTTCTTTGATGTGAAACAACTCTAGAAACCTTAGAAAGCAAAACCCAGAATTTTTAGATTACTATAAAATGCCAAAGCTACTGGACTCCTCCTGAGATTGTGTTTGTAACTTTTCAGCCAAAACTAACAATTATAAAGACCATCTATCTTGGATCAACTTATTTGCTGGTAGTCAGTGTTAATGATTTTTTTTTATAAATCAGTTTTTTACTTATAATAATTAATTTCTGATTTTTGCCTTTGAAATATTTAAAGTACTTCTTAAGACAAATGTTTTTTTGTGGGATTAATTTTATTATTATAAGACCTTTATTTTAAAACTTAAACTGAGTGGAAATTATTCTCTACAGCAACATTTTGAATATTTCCTCTAACTCATGCCTTAATTTTTCTGGAACTTGGAAGAATTAGAGATGCATGAAAAATAGTATACATGTCTCTTGAAGACCCCATCAATTAGAGAAAGGGTATTCACTATTCTTTTCCCAGGTAGTCTGAGCATGAAAAAAGAATGTTCTTTGTTAGTGTGTGTCAAATTGCATATTAGTGTTAACTGCAAGATTTGTGGGGAATATTTGTCTGGCTTTCAGTCTCAGTGTGGCAAAACCATGTGATCAACTGTGACAAGAGACTAGAAGCGGTCAGAACTCAGTCTGATAGTGTCTTGTGGCTTTTATTTGCATAGATCTTGTACTTCTATTTTGATGGTACTTAAAGCATTGAAGAAGCTGATGTTTGAAAAGAACAGGCGCAGTGGCTCACACCTGTAATCCTAGCACTCTGGGAGGCCGAGGGGGGC
This sequence comes from Mirza zaza, assembly GCA_008750895.1. Taxonomy (NCBI): domain Eukaryota; kingdom Metazoa; phylum Chordata; class Mammalia; order Primates; family Cheirogaleidae; genus Mirza; species Mirza zaza. The sequence goes on along the minus strand of VSMD01131187.1, from coordinate 42,485 downwards.
AGATCGCTCAAGGTCAGGAGTTCAAAACCAGCCTGAGCAAGAGCGAGACCACCCAGTCTCTACTAAAAAAAAAAAATAGAAATTAATTGGACAACTAAAAATATATATAGAAAAAATTAGCCGGGCATGGTGCACATGCCTGTAGTCCCAGCTACTCGGGAGGCTGAGACAGAAGGATCGCTTTAGCCCAGGAGTTTGAGGTTGCTGCAAGTTAGGCTGACGCCACGGCACTCTAGCCTGGGCAACAGGGTGAGACTCTGTCTCAAAAATGAATAAATAAATAGCTCTAAAAGAATAGAATTGTCTAAAATAAATAAATAAATAAAGAACAGTTGTCAATGTTGGGAGTGGTTTCACAATCATCTGATCAGGATGGCAGTGGGCACACACAGGTGTATTACTGGATGTTACTCACTTCCACCAGGGGCTAGGGCCTCTGGATAGATAACCTCTTCTCTGCGCAGAAGTCCCGCATTACATGCAACTGCTTTGCTGATGTTTAACACCCACACGTGTGAAGGTCAGAAAGAAAACAGGAGAGGGGTGAAAACAGTGGACAACACAGCAAAAAAACACATGCTTTCCCAAGAAATCAGAGCCTCTATTTATGCTGGAAACATATAAGTGCTATGAAACTGGTCTTTGGATTAACCTCTAGGAGAGGAAATTCTCATGTAACCATGGCACTTTATCTTAGCAATCACTTCATAGTGCAACCTTGGTGTTCACAATTAACCACTTATTTATTTATTTGTTTGTTTATTTAAGAAACAAGGTCTCAGTCTGTCACCCAGGCGGCAGTACAGTGGCATGATCATAGCTCACTGTGACCATGAACTCCTGAGCTCAAGTGATCTTCCTGTCAGCTTCCCAAGTAGCTGGGACTATAGGCACACACCATCATGCCAGCTAATTTTTAAAGTTTTTGTAAGAGACAGGGTCTTGCTATGTTGCCCAGGCTGACCTCAAACTTCTGGCCTCCTGCCTCCACCTCTAAGAGTGCTGGGATTCTAGGCATGAGCCACCACACCCAGCCATGATTAACCACTTTAACAGCAAACTACCTTAAAGAAGCCTTGAATTGCTAGAGATTGCTCAAAAACGAAGGTTGTACTGAGAAGAACTTAATGATTTTTAAAAAGTGGGCCTGGCCTCCTTAGTCACCCCCATTTTTGTTCTTGTTTTCTGCTCTGGCAGTTTCACATGAAGAAGACAGCACAAACAAATAATCACCTCTTTCCAGTGACCGATTAGTCCGGATCACTGCTCAGGGGACCATCTCCTTGCTTCAAGTGGTACTAAACCAAAAGATCCCTTTTCATGTTTAGTTAGCAGGAATTGGGGTTCTCTCAAGGATGAGGAAAGCAACAAAATACATTTGAAAGTGTGATTATTTTGAGTTTGGGAAGGTACAATAGGCTCCCCTAGCCTGAGGATGGGGGAGAAGAGAAGAGCCTCACTCTGGCTTTGATGGAGTCTCCTCTTATATTTCTTTTGAAGCCAAAGGACCTTTGGGCCAAAATGGCTCCTATTCCCCTATGTCCTCTACAAAAAGGGAGGGCAGTAAACAGAATTCCCATAAAACCCTGTGAGTAGCCTCTTACGAAGTTTCTCTTAGAGTTCAGGTTGGGCCTGAATGTTCATATTAGCATGGATGAGGCTCTGTTGTGCCTGGAAACACAGTTCTCTCATCCCACCTTGTCTTGCACATGTATGTGGTCCCAAAGGGTGAGGGTGACCATAGAGTGATGGGGAGCAGGGGAGAAAAAGTGGGGGTCAGCGTAAACACACCAAGGATACTTGGAAAACTTCTGTGATGTGCGCAGGCCTATTGAGGGCGATTCTGGGATGTCACCTCAAGAGGCCTCCTTGCCATTCATTTTGACTGTCATTACCTTAGAAATTCCCATCCATATACTATTAAGCCCATTTCAGGCATAAAACCAAGCATACTGAGAATTCACCTCTTTACTGAAAAATATAAAAACATACCCCACCAAAAAAATAACACACTTTGTTAGTTCACTCAATTCATCTAACAGGCATTTGGTGAACTGCTTTTGATGTTGCGCTATGCACAATTAGAATCTGGAAGAAAAACCCTTTGGAAAAACTGACATAAAAGGCCAATCTTAGAAAACGGAGACTACAAAACGACTACTGATCATCCCTTCCAAGGCCAGGCCAAAGGAAGGCAAGGGCAGAAGAGGCATGGGTGGTATGTGTGGCCCAGGCACGGTGGCTCCAGAAAAAACCATCTCCAATCAGGCTCCAGAACAAGGATGGCATTATTGGACCCATCCAAGATTATGCCTTACTGGGTGTCCCAGGGTGTGGGGGAGGCATATTTCTGAACCTTAATGCCCTCTGATATCTCCTCCACTTGACCCTCCTATTCTTAAACCAAACCTTCAAGTAGAGGAAAAAAGGGCTTGGTTTAGTATATCAAACCATTAATGTCATAAGAAAAAGAAAACCCACAACATGCACCTCTTTATGCCATTGAGATTTTAAACTCCACTGGGAGAAGCTATTTCCTTATTGGTAAAATATCTTAGGAAAGTTAACGCTGCACCCCCTTCCCTTCAGTTCAGTTTTGGACTAGGCTTATTGCTTTGTCTCTCTCTTCCCATTTTTAATATTCCTTAAGGGTTTTGTTTTTTCCAACTCTTGGATGCAAATCTAGCTGACAAATTGTACTTGGTCCCTGCTGTTGATGCTGTGCTTGGTAACGGGATGGAGAAATGTTGGTATCCTGACAGTGGTCCATCGGGTGTCCAGCTGCCTCTGCTCACTCCGCATTAAAGACAGTGTCACCCTGGTTGTGGGGAAACTTGTGCAAGGTTTAAGATGGGCCCCATTTGAAGTCATACTGAGGGGAATGGCCCCTCATTTGGAAAGTCCGTCTTCAGTCTGAAGTAACTAATCAATAGGAGCAGAGTAGATATTTAACCTGGTTTCCTCAAGGATATCTAAGGAGCCATTTACCCATGAAACCCCTTGAGAGTTATAATGAGGTCTGACAAGGAGGGCTTGGTAAGGAGGTAAGGAGGGACCCCAGAAAGTTTGTGGCTTGTCTAGCTGGGACAGGAGAGTTGCTGATGCCCTGGATACTGCCTTGATATTTTAGCTTGTAAAGGAAACTTTAGCTAAACCAGGTCCAGGCCGGGCGCAGTGGCTCACACCTGTAATCCTAGCACTCTGGGAGGCCGAGGCAGGAGGATCACTCAAGGTCAGGGGTTCAAGACCAGCTCTGAGCAAGAGTGAGACCCCGTCTCTACTAAAAATAGGAAGAAATTAATTGACCAACTAAAAATATATATACAAAAATTAGCCAGGCATGGTGGCACATGCCTATAGTCCCAGCTACTCAAGAGGCTTAGGGAGTAGGATCGCTTTAGCCCAGGAGTTTGAGGTTGCTGTGAGCTAGGTTGATGCCATGGCACTCTAGTCCGGGCAACAGAGTGACACTCTGACTCAGGAAAAAAAACCAGGTCCAAATTCAGCACCATTAGATCTGCAATTCCTTTTCCTCACTGTACTCACACACACACTGAGGAGCAAAGCTAATAAACCCATCCTGGATTTTGTTTTTGAAAAATACTCTTAAATTTTTTTTTTATTTCAGCATATTATGGGGGTACAAATGTTAAGGTTACATACATTGCCCTTGCCTCCCTGCGCCCCTCGAGTCAGAGCTTCAAGCGTGTACATCCCCCAGACGGTGCGCATTGTACTCACGATGTGAAAAATACTCTCTTAATACAACTTACGGTTTTCTATGGTCTCAAATAATAATCTTTTGAGTCCATGACCTACAAATTTGTAACAACTGCCTGAGCAAATGAAAAAATATTTCAAATTAACACAAGTAAGAATCTGGTCTGAACTGAGAGCCTCCACCACCCACTACCTAACAAATTTCACAAAACCCACCTCTTCAAAATAGTACCACCAAAAAAAAGAAAAAAGAAAAAAATATTTAGATTTTTGTCAGAAATTCCTCAGAATTTGTCAAGAATTTTTGTCAGAAATTCCTCAAGAGAAATGTTCACTCATGAAATTCAATTTGTGCCATATCTTCAAGGTATATATTTGAGTGTAAGCAATTCTTATTTAACCTTTTCACCCTTCTTAGGTCAGTGGAACTTTATTCAAAATTGTTCTTGTGTGTCTCAATTTTTAGACAAATTCCCAGTTTGCAAACCCCTCCCCACTGTAAAGTGAGTGTATTAGCAATATTTTCAGGCTAACACATCAAAGTATTACAGAAAGTTAAAATTTAGGGCTGCTACTTTCTACACAGCTTTACCAGACTGAAAAAAACAAAAACAAAACAGAAGAACCAGGCACTTGGAGTTTTAAAATATCTCCTCCCATCACTCTCAGTGTAACTAAACATACAGTTATTATACCTATAGTGTGTTCTATGTGTATGAATTATTTATTCCCCTATCCCAATGCTTGAATATTTATAAATTCACTAATTTAGCTAAGAGCATATGCCTGGCTTAAATATTTTCAGTAATTGAATACAGTTGAAATCTCTTGTAAGCCAGCTCCTTGGTGCATTATTTTGCATACTTCCCAGGTAAGAATGAGCCCCAATAGACTCCACACAGAAATGTTCCTTAAAGGATACCATTGTTAGAAGCAGTTAAACTTTATTTGTATTTAATCTTGTACAGAGAATAGGGGTAAACGGCAGTTTGGTTCTTTTTCTTTTTATGTTTCCATTAGAAAATCACATTCCCCCTGGTAATGGGAAATTTCCCATAAGCTGGGGTTTGCTTATCCCATTTTCACCCCCAAAACTTCAAAACTTATTTGCCAAACATGGAAAAGTTAACAAAAACACACCAACTTGAGAACGTTTAGGACACAGCTGGTCAATTCTTGAAGCAGGTTTTAGAGTGGCTGTCCTGGCTTGTTGCTTTTTTCAGGATTACTGACTTGGTCGCTAGATTCGGTCACATCCACGCATAATTTAAGCTCCTTTCTGAGGGGAGAAAACCGCAAAAGTTCAGGATTTGGAGTTGTCGATGAAACAAAATACACGGAAGCACATTTCATACTTGTTTTAAAATTTCTACCCTTCCAACCGCCCCAGCACCTTTTTCTGTAGTCCCTAGCTCCAGGCTTGCTTTAGGGATGGTTTTCCTTTGTGTGTAGAATTTAAGGGGGCGCTAAAAAACTCAGGATTCAAGATGAGTAATTTTTCATGCAGTATTTAAAAAATCAAGACCAATGAAAACAATCCATCATGACCAAATTATCAAAATTTTAAATAAAGGCAGGATCTAACCATGTATGCCTCACTCTCCTCACCTTGATGTATATCCTGATTCCAACAAAACGTTATTTACAAAAACAGGAGTGCGGCCAAAGTTTCCTGACTTTCTTCATTTATGTACCGCGTGGGGAATACCTTGATGCCCGTAGGCATCGCCCGCACTTCAGAGCTCAAGGGCGGGCGGACTCCAGCGACCCTAAGCTCCCTACACAGGTTTTGATTCTGAAGGGGAGGGAAGGAGACTGGCAGGAGGGAGCCCAAAGCGTCCCGGGACAAGCCCTACCGTCCCGGAGAACCCGCGCCATAAGAGCAAGCGGCTTACCCTGCGAACACGTCGGGGTATTGACCGCGTTGGAAAACGTTCTCCAGTTCCTGCAGTTGCAGCCGCCTGAAGGTTTTGAGGTAGAAGCGATGCTGCCTCCCCTGGGGCTGCAGACCCTCGGCGGCCTCCTGGGCAGCCTCCTGGGCGGGCTCCTGGTCGCCGCCGCCGCCGCCACCGCCGCCGCACTTCTGGGTCTCGTCGTCCAAGGGGTCCGGAGCGTCCGCGCCAACTTGGCTTTCTTCTTCAGCTGCTGCTGCGCCCTGCTCCGGGTCGGATCCTATTTTCTCCTCGTCGTTTCCTCCCGCTTCAGTCACCGAGGTCACCACAGCCTTCACATCTGGAAAGGGAGAAAAGCAAAAAGAAAGAGAGAGAGAGATCAGGTCCCAGAGATCGAGCCCAAAGCACGCGGGCAGAGAGCGGCCAGGGGCGGCGACCTGAGGAGCCGCGGCGGCGGCGGGCGCGAAGCAGCGTCGCGTCCGCTCGCCTCTCTGAGGGAAAGTTCGTTTCCTGGAGTTCGCTAAAGCACCTGCCTGGAGCCAGGCACTGACCATGCAGTTCTTCCTGGAGCTCATCGACCCCCAGGCTGCGGTAGCCGGTATCCTCGTGGCTGCACCCGGGCGGAGAATCCATGTTCTTGAGTGCCGTGGACGACGCCGTGAGCTTCTGCGGTCTCTGCGCCGGGGTCTGGGGGTGGGGGTTTATATAGCGCGCGTCTGCCTCGGGTTCAACGTCTACGCCCTCGTGGTTAGACGGCTGTTACTCCAGTCGCCTCCAGTTGTGGCGTGTGTGCTGGGTTGGACCTGCTGCGTGGCGCACGCTGCCAGGGCGTGGCGGTACAGCGGGGGGCAGGGGTGCTTGTAGCGGGGGCGCTGGTAGCGGGCGTGTGTGTGTGTGGGGGAACCCCAGCTTAATCCTGCAGTTTAGCTGACTACTCCCAACTCGGGCAGGGTGACCGTCCTGAGGAAGGGGGCTGTGTAGGATTGCGCAAGCCAGGATTTAAGGCAGGGAAAGAGGCGGAGGAGCGAGACTCACTCTAGCCCCCGAAGCCCTTGGAGAAAATGTTCGGAGAGCATCTCTCTGCCGCACCCTTGATGCACGCTAGCTGGCATACGTGTGTGTGTGAGAGAACACGCTCAGCCCTCAGCAGCAAAACTGTCCCCTCTGGGAAGTTGGTAACTCATGGATGGGACTTTCTGGTTCTGTCCTATTCGCACATAGTCTGTGAATCTTGGCTGTTATTAAGATGAAATTATTAGGTAGGAGACTACATGCTAGGGTTTTGCAGCAGTGCACTTCAGGGGGTCTGGGGAGCAGGAGCTTGGGGCTGGGTTTGCGCAGCACTCTGGGTGCCGAGATGCAAGCTGCAAGAAACCCAACACCCCCCTTGCGAAAGCTCCAAGTACCGCACATCTGGGTACAAGCGGAGAACCCTGCCCCTTGTTTATTGCATCCGAGAATGGTTGCACTGCTTGTGGCCCTTCCTTTGCCTCTGGACGTGACCGTGGAGCATGTGACGTCTGCTCCACTCTGTTCCGCTACCGTGCCTCAGGCTGCAGGCACTCTACAGAAGCGCGCGCGTTCCCGGTCTGGGCAGGAGTTGTGGACTTGGATTAGTTCCCTCCCCCCCCCCCCCCCCCCCCCCCCCCCCCCCCGCCTCTGTCTTTTCTCACCCTTTTTCTAGAACTATCTGAGGTCTCATTCGTTCCTCACTGATAAATGTCAAATACAAAAAGAGCCAGGGCAGATTGGGGGCCCTATGTTTCTCCCTTCAAGAAGTGTGCCTCCCTGACGCGGTGCCGCGAGGTGCTTTACCCCTGTAGTCAAAGCACGCTACGAGGCGGGAGGATCATTTGAGGTCATGAGTTTGAGACCAGCCTGGGCAGGAGCGAGACCCCATCTCTATAAAAAAAAAAAAAAAATAGAAAAGATGAGCCGGCGTCGTGGCGCGTGCCTTGTAGTCTCAGCTACTGGGGAGGCTGAGGCAAGAGGTTCACTTGAGCCCAGGAGTTCGGGGTTGCTGTGAGAGCTACGATGAGGCCACTGCCCTCTAGCCCAGGCGACACAGCGAGATCCTGTCTCAGAAAAAAAAAAAAAAAAAAAGGAAATGTACCTCAGGACCAGTTAGTATCCTAATATTGAGAATAACTCCTAATAATTGGCCCTATGCCTGAGAATGTACATTATCCTATTGTTTCTTCTACTTTTTAAAATTTTTAATTTTTTTTTTTAGTCTTAGAAAACTGATGCATACAGGACATTATCCTATTTTTACTTTCGTAACCACCACTGCCACCAGACCCATTTATTAATAGTAAAAGAAACTAAACCACTTTCACAGGCCCCTAAAAGTATGGTGGACTCCACTCATTTTGTCCACTGTGTCTAACAGGTAAGTGTCTCCTGCCTTGTGTTCCCAGAGGGTGGGTAGGAAACCAGCTACAGGATTGTTGGCTGACAAATTCACTCTAAAAACGCTGTCAAGGAATTTCATCCCCACAGCCTCTGGCTGACTTAACCAAGACATCTCCTTCTCAGGCTGGCTCTTGCTGGGATCTGCAGGTCTCCCTCTCTTGTTGCTAGATTCTCTGCGATGAATTTGGCCTGGGGTCAGTTATTAAGTGAGAGACCTACAATGGTCTCTCGGTGTGCATTATCCTAGCTAGGACATCTGTCAAAATTTGAGTCATGTGGTCTCTCACATCTGAGATTTCCATGATTTACTCCAGTGTTTTCTAAACGTCAGTCATTCCTGTGCCCCTTTTGGTGAATGTTGTCTATGTGGGCAGCAGCCAAGGTAGTATTTATTTAAGATTTTTAGTTGATTCATTCTTGAAAATGTTACATATCTAATTGAGCCTCATCCACGTAAAAATAGGTTAGATGTCCCAGATTTATAAGGGTAGGGACCCTGGAGCCACATAGCTGGCATCTGCATCACCACTTTGCTTGTCGTTTGGTAGCTAGCTAACCTGGTGAGTTGCTTTTTCTCCTTGTGCTTCAATTTTCTCATCTGTAAAATGGGATAATAATAGTACCTACTTCATGGGGTTGTAAAGATTGAGATGACAATAACAGTAGCTTACACTTAGTTGGTTCTTACTGTGTTCCAAGCAATGATCTAAGTGATTTGCTTATATTAACACATTTAATCCTCTTAACAATGTTATGGATATAAATGTGCTATTATTGTCATTTTACAGGTGATGTTATTGAATCGCAGAGATGTTAAGTAACCTGTTCTAAGTCACCCATTTGGGAAATGTTCAGAGCTGGGATTTGAATCTGTCTTCTAAATACTGTCCTTGACACAGAGAATGTGCTCAATAACATTTGCTATTATGCTGTATGCTATTATTATTGCTCTTTTGTAATTAGTTAATTAGACATAACTAGAGATAAAAGTACCTTTCAGCTCAAAATTCTCTTTACTTGTTTGACTTTCAAGTTAGTGCCATAGGTATCTAGTAGTACCTTGGTCACTAGTAACCAAAGGATAAATGGTGATATCCAGAACAGCAAGTTTAAACCAGGATGCTGGAGAAAAGTAATTGAATTTAGGAAGTTGAATAAACATTCTTCTCAACACTACATTCTTGTCTATTATTGGAATAATGAGTTAGTACTATAGATAACTGCCTGAACACAGGAAATTAATTGGTGATAACTAGAGATGTAGATGAATCCTTAGAGTGGAGAACACATTCTTCTCATAGCCATCTTCTTATTTCTTGTTAGCATAATGAGTTAGTTCTATATAACTGGAGTACATAGGTAACTACTGAACTGGAAGATAACTAGAAAAATTCAGAGAAGCCAGGGACCTGGAAAGCAATCATCAACAAATATAAATTCTCTTTCTTTAATAAAATGAATTTGTATTATAGATATTTAGTGGTATCTAGGTTGACAGAAAATTTGAGTTAAGTAGAAATAATTAGGAAAAATATTTGAAGCTATTAACTTGAAAAATCATGGTTTACCATTCTATTTCCTCTTTCTTGTTATAATAATGAGCTTATACTATAGATAGCTGGTGATAGCTACTCAATTAGGTAGCTAGAGGTAACTAAAGATAATTAGAACACATATTTGAAATCAAAATTGATAAGTACAGTTTTATATTATATATTCTTATTCCTTGTTGGGATATTGCCTTAGAACTATAGGTAAGTAGTGATACCTTGACAAATTAGATAGCTACGAATAACTGGAGATAGCTAAAATGACTAACATAAACCAGGAAGCCCAGAAGCATTCTTCTCAATTCTGACATCATATTTCTTGTTGGCATAATGTGTTAATACAATACATAAATCATAGTACCTAGATGAAAATAATCTATAGATAGCTTGTAATAACTGGAATAATTAGTTGAATTCAGGAAGATGAAAATATATTCTCAATTCTACCTTATATTTTTTGTTGGAATAAGGAGTTAATACTACAGAAAACTGGCTGGGCACAGTGGCTAACGGCTGTAATCCTAGCACTCTGGGAGGCTGAGGCGGGCGGATTGCTTGAGGTCAGGAGTTCGAAACCAGCCTAAGCAAGAGTGAGACCCACCTCTACTACAAATAGAGAGAAATTAATTGACCAACTAAAAAATATATATAGAAAAAATTAGCCGGGCATGGTGGTGCATGCCTGTAGTTACAGCTACTCGGGAGGCTGAGGCAGAAGGATCGCTTGAGCCCAGGAGATTGAGGTTGCTGTGAGCTAGGCTGACACCACGTCACTCACTCTAGCCTGAGAAACAAAGTGAGACTCTGTCTCAAAAAAAAAAAATACTGCAGAAAACTGGGGATCTAGAGAAATAGTTAACTAGAAATAAGTAGAGATAAATAGCAAAATACATAGGAGCCCAAAATCTGAAAAACGCATTTTTCTCAAATCTAACTTTTTTTTTTCTTTTTCTTTTCTCCTTCCTCCTCTCCTCTCCTATCCTGTCCTGTCCTGTCCTCTCCTCTCCTCTCCTCTTCTCTCCTCTTTTCTTTTTTTTTTGACAAGGTCTCACTGTGTTACCCTGGCTAGAGTGTAGAGTACAGTGGCATGATCATAGCTCACCCACGACCTCCAACTCTTGGGCTCAAGCAATCCTCCTGCCTCAGTCTCCCAAGTAGCTGGGACTATAGGTGCACACCATCACATCCAGCTAATTTTTCTAATTTTTCTAGCTTTTGTAGAGATGGAGTCTTGATCTTGCTCAGGCTCACATCGAAATTCTTACTATGGTGGAATAATGAGTTGGTAGTGTGGTTATCTAGTGTTATGTATGTAATTAGTTAAATAAAGGTAACTAGAAATAACCAGAATGAATATTTGACACCAAGAAGTTAATAAAGACTTTATTCTCACTTCTAAATTTTATTTATTTTAAAAATAATGAGGTAGTAGTATTAATAAGTAGTGATTATTTATTTAATTAGAGGGAATTAGATATACTTAGAACAATAATTTGAAGCCAGGAAGCTAAAAAAAAATTCTTAACAACAAATTCAATTGTTGTTACAATCATGTATTAATGCTATAGACAAATATTGGTACTAGGTTACTAGTTTACTAGGGATAGTGAGAGATAATCAGGAAATCTGTTTGAACTCAGAAGTTAAAAAACTGTTCCTCACCACCCTAATCTTAATCTCATGTTGAAATAAAGATTTAGAACTATGTATAACTAATATTAATAGTAATAGGTTAGCTAGTTAACTACAGATAATTGGTTGAAACTAGAATGTGGAACCATAATCTTAATATGAAATTCTTAATTTTGATTGAAATAATATATCAGTAGTATGGTTAATTAGGACAATCAGTTTACTAGATATCTAGAAAAACTGAATTTAGGATGCTGAAAAACACCCTCTTCCTAATTATGAATTCTTACTTTTTTTGCAATGTGGATTTAGTGATATAGAGAACCAGATGAATTTAGATAGAAATGAAATAGAGATAACCAGACAAAAGCATAACAAATAGTTGAAGCCAGAGGTCATAAAAATTCTTCTCGAATGTTAGTCTGAATTCTTGTTGGAATAGGATGTTGGCACCATAGATAAATAGTGGCACCTTGTTATTACTTACATAGATATGGCTAAAGATATCTAGAATAAGTAGTTAAGGTTAGGAGCTAAAATAGTGTTTTTTTCCACATTGTACATTCATTTTTCCTGTTGGATTAATGAGTTAGTACTATAGATAGAATAATGGTACTTATGTAACTAATTAACTAAAGAATATTAGAATACCTAATTAAAACCATAAATTGGAAGGCACATCCTTCTCAATCTAACTTCCTTTTTTATTATTTTAATCATTTGTTTAATGTTCCAAAATTCAAGGCACTTTAATTTAAATTTTTAAAAATTAATGACTAATAAAAATAATTTTACCTTTCAAATGCAACTTTATAACAGAAAAGTGGAAGAGTGGTAAACAGCCTTCTTTTGACAAAATCAGCACTTACAACAAAACTAAAGGCTTTATGTACATCTAATTCAGAAAAGAGATAACACCTAAAGACATGGATAAATGGCTTATTTTATTTTTTTGTTGTTGTTTTTTTATTTTTTTATTTTTTTTAAATGGCTTATTTTAATACAATAAAAGAACTACTTACTGGACATTAGTAATGAAGTATTTAATATACCATTTAAAGTAAACTATCCTTTAAAATAAGATTTTTAAATCCTTCAACATAATTTATCAAATAGCATCTAGTTAAAAAGATTTATTTTAAATGTACCAGACAAATATTTACAATCAGCAAAACAATTTGCTTCTGAAAGCCTGATGTTTTGATCCACTGATTTTTTTTTTTTTCGAGACAGAGTTTTGCTCTGTCGCCTATGCTAGAGTGCAGTGGCATCAATCATAATTCACTGCAACCTCCAACTCAAGCAATTCTCTTGCCTGAGCCTCCCAAGGACTACAGGCATGTGCTACCACAATCGAATAATTTTTAATTTTTTTGTAGAAACGGATCTCGTTATTGCCCAGGCTAGTCTCAAACTCCTGGGCTCAAGTGATCCTCCTGCCTCAGCCTCCCAAAGTGCTGGGATTACGGGCGTGAGCCAACTCACTTAGCTGTGAGCCACTGGATTTTAATTTTTTTTCTAAGAATAACAATATAAACAAATCTTTTGGGGCACTCAACATATTAGAAGTAAAACTATCTATGTATAATTATTAGCTTCCAATAATATGGCTCATGGGTGGACACCAGTACAATACTTTAGTACAATACATCTTTTTTTTTTTTGAGACAAAAGTCTCACTCTGTAGCCCAGGCTAGAGTGCCGTGGCATCAGCCTAGCTCACAGCAACCTCAAACTCCTGGGCTCAAGGGATCCTCCTGCCTCAGCCTCCCGAGTAGCTGGGACTACAGGCACATGCCACCGCACCCGGCTAATGTTTTTTCTATTTTTAGTTGTTTGGCTAATTTCTTTCTATTTATAGTAGAGATGGGGTCTCGCACTTGCTCAGGCTGGTCTCGAACTTCTGAGCTCAAGCAATCCTCCTGCCTCGGCCTCCCAAAGTGCTAGGATTACAAGCATGAGCCACCGCGCCTGGCCTTGTACAATACATGTATGTGAAATGACAAGTGGCAAACAAATTTCTTAACAATAGTGGGTCACCAAATTCCTTCATCTAACAGTTACTATAAAAATTAACTTATTTAAAAAGGCTGTACATGCAACAAATATGATTAAATATTTTAAAATTAAACTGAAAAAAGCTATGAAATTTCATTTTTCCTTTTTACAAAAAGAAAGTTTCCAAAATAAAATTATGAACAAATTTAATTCTAAATATTTCCTTGTTGTTTTGAATTGTTCTCTAATACTATTTTGGTAAATAATTTATTTAACTGCTTTTTTAGATTCTCAAGGTGTCCCATATTAACATCTTATAATGCCAGTACAATTGCTTTAGACAAGGAAAGATTAAATGAAATAGTCATTAGATGGCACAAATCTATTAGATATCTCTGAGATTTCTGCAAACCTTTCAGGAACTTTTGGTAATGAAGAGGGTTTTTTGTTGTTGTTGTTGTTTGTTTGTTTGTTTTGTAGCTGTTTCATTTCTGGTACTGAGAACCCTGTCAGACTAATAAGCATTTCATCTACAAAGTCTACATCTAGAAATATGCAGTACCATCAGAAACCTTTGCAGTTATCCTCAAATGCCACTAGAACTTGAGAGATTTGCAGTTAAAGTTACAATAAATGCTTTGACTTTCACTGTTGTAACTTCCTTTAGTTTGCTGGCCATTAGAACAAACAAATAGATAAAAGGTGAAGGATACAAATCCACAGCGACAGAAAGATTAGTGCTATTCTCTGATGATCTTAAAAAACAAGTCTGTAAATGGTGCTTATTCTCATTAGAAATTTGTGAACTGGTTGGCTGTGGTGGCTCATGCCTGTACTCCTAGCACTCTGGGAGGCTGAGGTGGCAGGATGGAGTGAGCACAGGAGTTCGAAACCAGCCCGAGCAAGAACAAGACCCTGTCTCTACAAAACATAGAAAAATTAGTCTGGTATGGTGGTGCATGCCTGTAGTCCCAGCTACTCGGGAGGCTGAGGCAGGAGGATCACATGAGCCCAAAAATTTGAGGTTGCTGTGAGCTATGATGATGCCACTGCACTCTAGCTCAGGCAACAGAGGGAGACTCTGACTCAAAAAAAAAAATCTTATCTTTATTCATAAAATCATTGGTTAGGGGTACATGACAATGAACTATAAAAACATTACTGTTTTGGTTTCTAGCAGATGGACAACCAAAATACTTGTCTTCATTAGTCATTTGTTCATATAAATTCCAATTATTTCCATTTTTGCAAATCAAAGAAAAATTATTCATAGTATTAGGATAATGTGAAAATCTCTCTATACTTTTATGTGTATTTCTGTTCAAAGTGAATGGCTGCAATTCTTTAGTTTCCATCTGTTCTTCAACCTAACTTCTTATTTTGTAATGAAATAATTCATAAGTCCAAAGATGACCAGTGGGACCTAGGTAACTAGTTTATAGGAGATAGTTAGAGATAACCAGGAATACTGTTGAAGTCAGGAAACAGAAAAGGCCATTCTTCTTAAATTTAAACTATTTTCCTGTTGAAATAATGAGTTAGTACCATAGATATGTAGTGGTATCTGTATATTAATAATTAGTTAAATATAGATAACTAGTATAAACTATTAGAATAGAACTAATGGAATAACTAGTCACAGGCAGAAATCTGCAAATCATAATAATCTCATGTCTATATTATTTCCTTGTTGGAATAATGAATTAATTGAAGAGCTATCCAGTGTGATCTAGGTAATTTTTAAACTAGAGGTAACTAGAGAAAACTAGAAAAACAAATTGAACTCACCAAACTGAAAAACATCTAAGTACACCTGAGTTCTCACCCTAAGTTCATATTTCATCTTGGAATAAAATGTTAGTACTATAGATAAATAGTACCTAAGTAACAACTTTATTAGAGTTAACTAGAAGTGACTAAGAGATCTAGGAAGTCTTAAACATATTTTTCTCACAATAACTTGTTATTGCTTATTGGAAAAGTGAGTTAATATTAGAGATAACTACTGATAACTAGGTAACTACTTAACTGGAGGCATAAAGCAAACATAGTTTGAAGCCAGGGAATGGAAAACAAACGTTTTCTCACATATGAATTCTCATATCTTGTGGAATTAATGAGTTAGCCCAATGGGTAATTAGTCACACCTAGATAACTGTCTTACCAAAGGTAACTAGACATAACTAGATATACTGGTTGAACTTAGGATTTTGAAAAACCCATTCTTCTCACATATAAATATTTATATCTTTTGTAATGTGGAAGTAGTGCTGTAAATAAGAGTTAATCTAAGTAAGACTCTTTTACAGATAGTTAGATATAACTAGAATGAGTATGTGAAGGCAGGATGCTGTTAAACATATTTTTCTCAAATTCAACTTTGTAATTCTTGTTAAAAAACTTGTAATATAGATAATATGTGGTACCTATATAAGTACTTATCTAGAGATACTAAAAATAACTAGAAAAATACTTGAAGCTAGCATACTGAAAAACATATTCTTCTTAATTCCAAATTTTATTTCTTCTTTATGTAAGGTATTGGAAATATAGATAACTAGTGGTAGATATGTAAATATTTAACTTGAGATAACTAGAATTAGCTAGAAAACTGCTTAAAGCTCCAAAGCTGAAAAATACATGCTTTTCATCTCTAAAATCTTTGTTTTTATTTCTTTTTGGAATGTGGAAGTAGTGCTTTAAATAGCTAGAATACTGAGGTAAGCTTTACATAAAGATAACCAGATATATCCTTGATGACTAGTTGAAGGTACTATGGGAATGAGGAGGAAACTCCCTCTTCCCTCCACCCCAAAGTCTGCTGAAAGATCAACTCACAATTAAGACAGATTAATAAAAGAAAGAGGTTTATTTGCCCATGGGGAGAATCACAGAGTGATTACCCAATATCCTAATGAGGCCCAGAAATTTTTAGACACTCCTTTTAGAGGAGAGATGAGCAATATAGATAATGCTGCTTAGGGGCAATAAATGGTTGCTAGGGAGGATGAATGGATGGGGGAACAGATTGACTTGTAAGAAATTCTCTTTGCAAATTAAATTAACACGAGAGGTAGTATATGGAATGATTTGGGCCAGGTCTGGATGCATTCTTGATCATCTTTCTTATAATATATTGAGATAACAGGGAGGGGAAAGGAAGTCAATTGTTTTTTTTTTATGGGTCCATCTGGTTTATACAGATAGAGGGAAAGCCCCTTCCAAGGTCTGTTGATCTCTAAGGGCCTTTAATTCAAAATAAATACTCTTTATACCAAGGAATCATATTTTGGGGCGAAATTTCCTAAGCTTCTTCAGCAGGGAGCTAAAAAACACATTTTACTCCATCTAACTTCTTATTTCTTATTGAAGTAATGTGTTAGTAATATAGATAACCAGTGTTATCTAGGTAAATACTTACCTAGAAATAACCGGAAATAAGCAGAAAACCAATTGAAGCCAGGATTTGAAAACACATTTTTCTCAAGTGCAATTTATTTCTTCTTGGGGTAAGGTATTGGAATGGGAGAAAACTAGTGGTACATAGGTAACTATTTGACTAGAGATAACTTGAAATAATTGTAAAACTATGTGCTGCTGAAGAAACAACAACAAAAAACCCCCATGCACTTCTCTTTTCTAAAACCATTTTGAATGTTATTACTACAAATAACTAGTAGTAAATAGGAATTTGGTTAACTATGGATAACTAAGTATGAGTAGAATAACTAGTTAAAGCTGGGATCTAAAAAATGCAACACAAACTTGTCAACTATAAATTCTCTTTATCATTGGAATAATTAGTTACTATATTCAATTGTACCTTTGTAATTACTTAACTAGAAATAACCAGAGATAACAAGAATACCTAGATGAAGGCAGGAATCTGACAATCATGTTCTTTTCAACTCTAAATTCTATTTATTTGCTGAAGAAACAGCAGGTCAGTCTAGGAAGCCTAATAAATATACTTCCCAATACTACCGTCTTACCTATTGTCGGATAACGAGTTAGTACTATAGATAACTACTTGTACCCAGGCCACTAGCTAATTGGATATAACTATTGATATGGAAATGAAGCCAGAGAATTGAGAAAACAGTCTTCTTATAAATAACTTTTTTATTTCTTGTTAGCGTGATGAATTAGTCCTGTACAACTGTTGGTCCCTAGGTAACTACTGAACTGGAGATAACTAGAAAAACTGAGAAAAGCCTGGATGTTTGAAAGCCACAGCCTTCACAAATTTGAATTCTTTTTTTGGTGAAATAATGAGTTTATACTATAATATCTGGTGGTACTTATGTCAATAGTGAAATAGATTTAACTAGAAATAACCAGAAAAAAAATTGACATTACGATTTTGAAAAAAGATGATTCACCACTCTAACTTCTTATATCCTTTTATAATAATGAGTTAGTATTATAGATCACTGGTGATGTCCATTTCATTACTTAACTTGAGGTAACTGGAGATAATTGAAACAAGTATTTGAAGCCTGGAAGGTGAAAAACAAAGTCATATAGTACTACGTTCTTATTCCTTGTTGGAATTTTGCCTTAGAACTACAGATAAGTGTTGGTACCTAAAAAACTAGATAGGTAAAGATAACTGGAGGTACCTAAAATGACTAGTATAAGCCAGGAAGCTGAAAAATATTCTTCTTAACTCTGAAATATTATTCTGTGTTCGTTTAATGTTTTAATACTATAGGTAATTGATGGTATCTAGGGAATCAGTAAAGTACACATTGTTTATGATAATTAGAATAATTAGTTAGATCCAGAGTGTTAGAAAATATATTTCAACTCTACCTTATTTCTTGTTGGAATTATGGGTTAATACTACAAATAACTAGGTGTCCCTAGGGAGCTAGATAATTAGAAATAAGTAGAGAGAAGCAGAACAACTATAGAAACCCAGAATCTGCAAACACATTTTTTTTTTTTTTAGACGGAGTCTCACTTTGTTGCCCAGGCTAGAGTGAGTGCCGTGGCGTCAGCCTAGCTCACAGCAACCTCAATCTCCTGGGCTCAAACGATCCTATTGCCTCAGCCTCACAAGTAGCTGGGACTACAGACACGCGCCACCATGCCCGGCTAATTTTTTGTATATATATTTTTAGTTGGTCAATTACTTTCTTTCTACTTTTAGTAGAGACGGGGTCTCACTCAGGCTGGTTTCAAACTCCTGACCTCGAGCGATCCGCCCACCTCAGCCTCCCAGAGTGCTAGGATTACAGGCGTGAGCCACCACGCCTGGCCACATTTTTTTTTTTTTTTTTATTTAGACAGAGTCTCACTCTGTTGCCCCAGCTAGAGTGCCGTGTCGTCAGCCTGGCTCACAGCAACCTCAAACTCCTGGGCTCAAGCGATCCTTCTGCCTCAGCCTTCTGAGTAGCTGGGACTATAGGCATGCGCCACCATGCCTGGCTAATTTTTTCTATTCTTGGTAGAGACGGGGTCTCACTCTTGCTCAGGCTGGTCTCTAACTCCTGAGCTCAAACGATCTGTCTGCCTTGGCCTCCCAGAGTGCTAGGATTACAGGTTTGAGCCACCACGTCCGGCCTTGAAAACACGTTTTTTAATATCTAAATTCTTATGATTTGTGAAGTATGGTTATGTAGTGGTACCTAGGTAATTAGACACAATCGGAGTAAATATTTGAGAACAGGAATTTAATGAAAAAACCCAAAAGATTATTTATAAAATTAATAATATCAATAATATTCTTAAATAATAATAAGAACTAAGAACAATAAATGAGAATAACTACCTGTACCCAGGACGCTAGCTAATTAGATATAACTATTGATACAGAAATGAAGCCAGAGAATTGAGAAAACAGTCTTCTCATAAATAACTTTTTTATTTCTCGTCAGCATGATGAATCAGTCCTGTACAACTAAAAAGCCACAGCCTTTACAAATTCAAATTCTCAAATGTAACTTATTTTGTGATAAAGCATTTGTATTATTGATAAGTAGTGGTACCTATTTATTTAGAGATAACTAGATATACCCTACAACATTAAAAACAGTAACCCTGAAAAATCATTTTTCTCACCACTAAACATTAATTCTTGTAATAATGAGTTATAATAGAATTATACATAATTATTGGTACCTCGGTGTATTAGGATTCTCCAGAGAAACAGAATCTATAAGATGTATATATATGTGTGTGTGTGTGTCTATATATGTGTGTGTGTATATATATATACACATATATATACATATATATGTACATACATATATATATATACATATACTTTTTTTTTTGTAGAGACAACGTTTCACTATTTCCCAGGCTGGTCTCGAACTCCTCGCCTCAAGTGATCCTCCTGCCTTAGCGAACCAAAGTGCTGAGATTATAGGTGTGAGCCACCTTGCTCAGCCTAGGAATTCTTTATTCTCACTGTAATAATGGATCAGTAGCATTGATAATTTTTTTTCAGAATCTCACCCTGTTGCCCAGGCTAGTGTGACGTGGCGTTAGCCTAGCTCACAGCAACCTCAAACACCTGCCCTCAAGTGATCCTCCCTCCTCAGCCTCCCAGAGTGCTAGGATTACACATGTAAGCCACCACACCCAGCCTGATAATTAATTATTATTGTCTTAGTCTGTTTTGCATTGCTATAAAGGAATACCTAAGAATGAGTAATTTATAAAGAAAAAAAGGTTTACTTGCCTCACGATTCTGCTGGCTGGAAAATTGGGCATCTGGTGAAAGCCTCAAGTTGTTTCCACTCATGATGGAAGGTGAAGAGGAGCCGGTGTGAACAGATACCATATAGCAGGAGAGGAAGCTGGTGAGGTGCTAGGCTCTTTTAAACAACCAGCTCTTTTGAGAACTAATAGAGTAAGAACTTACTCATTTCTCCCCAGGGGGTATTAGTCTATTCATGAGAGATCTGCCCCCATGACTCAAACACCTCCCATTAGGCCCCACCGCCAATATTGGGTATGAAATTTCAATATGAGATTTGGAGAGGACAAACATGTAAACTATAGCACTATACCCCTGGCCCCTCAAATCTTGTGTTCTTTTCACATTGCAAAATACAATCGTCTCTTCTCAATAGTCCCCAAAAGTCTTAACTTGTTCAGCATCATCTCAAAAATCCAAAGCCCAAAGTCTCATCAAAGACTCAAGGCAAGGCTGGGCGTGGTGGTTCACGCCTATAATTCTAGCACTCTGGAGGCCGAGGCAGGCGGATTGCTCAAGGTCAGGAGTTCGAAACCAGCCTGAGGGAGACCCCGTCTCTACTAAAAATAGAAAGAAATTAATTGACCAACTAAAAATACATATACAAAAAATTAGCCAGGCATGGTGGCACATGCCTTAGTCCCAGCTACTGGGGAGGCTGAGGCAGGAGGATCACTTGAGCCCAGGAGATTGAGGTTGCTGTGAGCTAGGCTGATGCCACGGCACTCACTCTAGCCTGGGCAACAAAGTGAGACTCTGTCTCAAAAAAAAAAAAAAAATAAGACTCAAGGCAAGTTCCTTCTAGCTATGAGCCTGTAAAATATAAAACAAGTTATTTACTTCCAAGATACTATAGCTGTACAGGCATTTGGTAAACATTCCCATTCCAAAAGGCTGAAGTTGGCAAAAGAAAGGGGTAACAGTTGTTAGGTCCAGAGCCAAGAGAGAGACACATGAAGCCTCATGTGTAGCAAAACGCTTTTTATTTTGAGCATCTGGGTGCAGGTGGGTGGAAGCAAAAATGTGTCCACTCCGAGGGAGGGGAAAGCCTTGGGTTTATAGAGGGTTTCTCCAGTGAGTATAAGTGGGCCAGAACAGCTGCTTGTAATAAATTATTTTTTGCACAACCAGCTCCTAGGACCCCTGCCCCAGTCATATCCCATCCTTCAGCTCTGGCATTTTCCTTATCAGGAGAGATAGGGATGGATGAAGTTTGTCCCTGTGGGTGCGGGGAAAGGAATGCTGGCTGCAGCTGTCTGTTAGATTTAAAACATCTGGAGACGCTCCAGACTTCTGCAGCTATTTTTTTACAAGCTTAAATTTTCCATTACCCACATTCTGTCCCATACATACTTTTCGTGTTTCCACCTGGAACAAACCTAACAGTAACTAGATGTAACTAGATACACTGGTTGAATTTAGGATGTTGACAAACTGATCCTTCTCACATCTAAATGTTTTTATCTTTTTGTAATGTGAAAGTAGTATTGTAAATACATAATGTTACCTAGGTAAGACTTACATAAAATAACTATATCTAACGATAAAGAATAGGTGAAGGCAAGAAGCTGGAAAACACATTTTTGTCAAATCCAATTTCATACAGGTTGAGTGTCCCCAATCTGAAGATCTGAAATACAAAATGCTCCAAAATCCAAAACATTTTGGGTGCCAACATGGTGCTCAAAGGAAATGTTTATCAGAAAAGCATTTCAGATTTTGTATTTTCAGATTCGGGATGCTTAACCAGTAATTATCTAATGCAAATATTCCAAAATCCAAAACAATCTGAAATCCAAAATGCTTGTGGTCCCAAGTATTTTGGATAACATATATTGAACCTGCATTTCTCATAGAAATAACATGTTAGTAATATAATTTATGGTACCTACATAAGTACCTATCTAGAGATAACTAGAAAATTACTTAAAGACAAGATGTTGAAAAACACATTCTTTTAAAATCAATATTTTTGTATTTGAAATGTGGATAACTAGTAGTATCTTTGTAACTGGAGATAGCTATAAATAACTGGAAAACTACTTAAAGCCCCCAAACTGAAAATTTTTAATCTCTAAAGAGATTTTTGCTTTTCATGGAGGAATATGCCATTACTTTATTTATTTTATTTTATTTTTTTAATTTTTTTATTCTTTTTTTTATCTTTTTATTTTTTTCACATGGCACAGGTAACTCAGTGGGCATTACTTTAAATAAATAGCCGTAACTAGGTATATAGTTAACTATATATAACTATAGATAAGTAAAATAAATAGTTAAACGTGGTAACCAAAAAAAACCCACAGCCTTCTCCATTGTAAGTTATATTCTTGTTGGAATGATGACTTACTCCTATAGATATTCAATTATAATTTTGTAATTAGATAACTAGCAATACAATAATGAGATAAAAATATCTTTTCAACTCAAAATTCTCTTTACTTGTTTGAATAATGAGTTAGTGCCATAGATATCTTATGACACCTAGGTTATTAATAACTTAAGGATAAATGGTGATATCCAGAATAACAAGTTTAAACCAGGATGCTGAAAAAAAGTGGTTGAATCAAGGAACTTGAGCAACCATTTTTTCAATACGACATTCTTACTTATTGTTGCAATAATAAGTTATGGCTATAGATTACTATTGGTATGTAGATAACTAGTTTAATGGTGATAGCTAAGATCCCTAGGAAATCTCCTTGAGTCCAGAAGTTGAAAAGCCATCCTTCACCACCGTAATTCTTATCTCTTGTGAGAATAAAGCTTTAGTATTATGGGTAACTACCAGTAACTTTATCTCTTGTGGGAATAAATATTTAGTATTATGAATAACTACTGGTACCTGGGTAAATAGTGTACTACAGACAACTACAGATAAGTTATAGCCAAAATGTGGAAACCACAATCTTCTCAAACCTAAATTCTCATTTCTCACTGAAATGTTGCATCAGTACTATAAAGAGTAGTAACCAGATAACTAGTTTACCAGATACCTAGAACAATTATTTGATCCAGGAAACTAGAAAACATACTCTTCTCAATGCTTGCTTCTTATTTTTTGAATATTCAGTTAGTAATGTAGATAATGAGAATTATATAGGTAAGGTTTAAACAGAGATAACCATATAAAAATGGACTAAATATTTGAAGCCAGAAGGCTGAAAACGTCTTCTTAAATGTTAGTCTTAATCAAAACCACAATGAGATACCACTTCACACCTATTAGGATGGCTACTATAAACAAAACAGAAGACAACAAGCATTGGTGAGAATGTAGAGAAATTGAAACCCTGAATGTGAAATAGTGCAGCTGCTGTGGAAAATAGTATGGTGGTTCCTCAAAAAATTAAACATGTGGCCAGGTGCAGTGGCTCACACCTATAATCCTAGCACTCTGGGAGGCGAAGGCAGAAGGATTGCTTGAGCTCAGGAGTTTAAGACTAGCCTGAGCAAGAGTGAGACCCCATCTCTACCAAAAATAGAAAAATTTTCCAGGTGTGGCAGCGAGTGCCTATAGTCCAGCTCCTCAGGAGGCTGAGGCAGGAGGATCGTTTGAGCCCAGGAGTTTGAGGTTGTAGTGAACTATGATGATGTCACTGCACTCTAGCTGGTGGTAACCAGATAACTAGTCTACTAGAGATCTAGAGCAATAGTTTGAATCAAGAAACTGAAAAACACATGCTTCTCAATTCTCAATTTTTATTTTTTGAATATTGACTTAATAATGTAGATAACTAGATTTACTTAGATCTCATTTTAATAAAGATAACCAGATAAAACTAAATGGTTGAAGCCAGAAAGCTCAAAAACATAATCTTCTCAAATGTTATTCTTAATTCTTGTTGGAGTAATGAGTTAATGCTAAAGATAAATAGTGGCTGATAGGTGCCTAGTTACTTAGAGGTAAGTGGAGGTATGTAGAGAAAGTAGTTGAATATAGGGAACTAAAATGCACATTCTTCTGGACTCTAAATTCTTTTTTCCTGATGTATTAATGAGTTAGTACTATAGATAACTAGAAAAAGCAAGGCCAGCCACACTGGCTCACACCCGTAATCCTAGCACTTTGGGAGGCCAAGGCAGGAGGATTGCTTGAAGCCAGGAGTTCGATACTAGTCTGAGCAACATAGTGAGACACAGTCTCTACAAAAAACCCCAAACCCCACAAAACTAGAAAAGCATTTGAAACTATAAATTGGAACTTTCTTCTCAACTCTAATTTCTTATTTAATTTTGAGATAATGTGTTAATACTGTAGAAAACTTGTGATACCTAAATAACTAGTTTACTATAGATACGTAGGAAAACTGGTTGAATCCAGGAAATTGAAAAACATATTATTCTTAACTAACACATTTTTCTTAACTCTAAATTATTATCTCTTGCATGAAAAATGAGTTAGTATTATAAATAACTATTGGTACCTAGATACTTATTTAGCTAGAACTATACATATCTAGAAACTATTAATAGTATAGGAGAAGGTTTAATAAGTTTAATAGTTACTTGTTTTCTGTAAACAGCAGCTACCTAATAAATAGATAATGAGAGACAACTAGACAAAATACAGATGTCTGGGTAGCTCAAAAATGAACTTTTCATTCAAATTTAACTTGCAAATACTCCCTGTGAAATTTGATTATTAACTAATAGTAACTCATGTACCTAGGTCACTAGTTAACTAGATGCTATAGTTTGGATGTGATTTGTCCCTCTCGAAACTCATGTTGAAATTTAATTGCCATTTAATTGTAATGGTGTTGGGAAGTGGGGGATTTAACAGATGATTAGGTCATTAATATGCCTTATGTTTTTCTTGAGAGACTGAGTTAGTTCTCCTGAGACTGGATTAGTTTTCATGGAAATGGATCAGTTCTCATGACAGTGGATCGTTAGAAGTGGGTCAGCCTCTACCAGGAATGTTTCTTAGACAAAAATAAAGAAACAAACAACAACAAAAAAATAAGTGGGTCAGCCTCCATTGTCCCTCCACTCTCACCCTGTAATGCCTTCTGCTATGTTATGAGACAGCATGAGGCCCTCACCAGAAGTTAATCAGATGTGGCTGCCTGATCTTGGACTTCCCAGGCTTCAAAGCTGTAAGAAATAAACCTATTTTCTATATAAATTACCCAGTCTCAGGTACTCTATTATAGCAATGCAAAATGATCTATTAATAAGACACTAGATATAACTAGTGATAACTAGACTAACTTGGTGTAGCCTGCACATAGAAAAACACACTCTCCTCAACATTAGCTTTTTACTTTTTACTAGGATAATGAGTAAGAACTATAGATAAGTAGAGACAATAGGAGGACCCATGTCATGATTTTCCCTTTTCTCCAATAAACAGTTATTCAACATCTACTGTTAACTAATAATAAGTAGTGGTAATCAGGTTACTAGATAATCAAATATACCTAAAGGTAAAGCTGCCTAAGAAATAGATAAGCAGAGATACCTAGAATGACATATTATGTTCCCTCTGAACGCTTATTTTTAACCAGTATTAAGTAGTAGAAACTCAGGAACTGCTTAAGTACATACGACAAGTAGTTGAAACTAGGAATCCAATGAACACATTCTTTACAATTTTAATTCTAATTTATTTTCAAATACAACAACTAGATTTTCAACTAGATATTAACTGTAACTACAAGTTATAAGTACAAAATAACTAGAGACAAATAGAGGGACAGGTTTAAGAGTAACTTGTTTTACAGTAAGGAGCTACCTAATAAATAAATAGATAAATAGGAATTACTAGATTAACTGAAATAATCTAATAAACAGTCTAAGGACCTCAGAAATGTACTTTCAACTGTGATTAATAATTGCCGATTCAAACACATATTTTTAACAAAGAATATGCAGTGGTAACTAGGTAACTAATGAAATAACTAGAGAATCCTAGAGAAATAAAGTCTGAAAACTGAAAGACATTCTTCTCATATCTAACTACTTCTTTCTTGTTAGAATGAGTGAGGACTATATATAACTAGACACAGTAAACAGCTACTAATAGAGATGAATTTGATAGATTTAAGACTCTCATATGTCAATACATGAAAACAATTCCTAAGTTAAGTGCAAATGATTTTAAAATTATTTGTATTTTCAATACTACCCACTCAACTGCTCCTTTTAGAGTTAACACTATTTCAAATAAATGATTTCATTTCTAGTCCAAACAATGCAGATAACATGAAATTCTGCATTTAAAACATATTTATTTATTTATTTTTTAGAGACAGAGTCTCGCTTTGTTGCCCAGGCTAGAGTGAGTACCGTGGCGTCAGCCTAGCTCACAGCAACCTCAATTTCCTGGGCTCAAGCAATCCTCCTGCCTCAACCTCCTGAGTAGCTGGGACTACAGGCATGTGCCACCATGCCTGGCTAATTTTTTTTCTGTATATATTAGTTGGCCAATTAATTTCTTTGTATTTTTTTTATAGTAGAGACAGGGTCTAGCTCTTGATCAGGTTGGTTTCGAACTCCTGACCTCGAGCGATCCGCCCGCCTCGGCCTCCCAGAGCGCTAGGATTACAGGCGTGAGCCACCGCACCTGGCCAAAACGTATTTATATATTACTTGAATAAGGACACACTTGAAGCTCTGACTCCGGGGTAGGCAGAGGGGGGAAAGGCAACACACATAACCTAAACATTTGTACCCCCATAATATGCTGAAATAACCTTAACATTTGTACCCCCATAGTATGCTGAAATAAAAAAAAATACTTTTAATGAAACTAACTAAAAGAAAAAAGCACTTAGATACTTCAGAAATTATTTACTTAAAATGTCCTCTTTCTAAATGAGGAAAATGAGTACCAGAGGGCAGTCCCACTGCCACTTAATGGATGTCCAAATTTCTAGAGAAAGATTGTACTTTCTTCCATAATACTCTGTATTTATACTTTTCTTTGTGTTCACATAGCTTTAAAATCTGGACACAGAACCATGTATACCTTTTACACTATGGTTGAATCCTACCATGTTTAAAAATAAGACAATAAGTTTATTAGCTTATAAATTACTTTTAAATTTCTTTCCTTTGAATTTCTTTGTTTTTTTTTTTTTTTTCTTTTTTGACTGCTATCTTCTTCCGTCATATCCTTTGCATTTCTGAATGAAAAAATAGTTGTTGCTTGCATGGCAGTTCATGAATACATTTAAAATTTTTATGTTTACAATTTTAGCAAGAGTTTAATTAAAATATTGATTTTGCCAGATTATCATGACTTTTGAATACATACTTACTGCCAATATTTATTTAGATATATTTCTTATTTTTAAAACAATCTATTTATTTAAATATGTTTAGATGGGTACTTATCTAGATAAAGTATTATGTTCCATTAGCTAGGACTTCATTACCAGGTATTTCCAAAATACTTACAATTATCCCTGAAAACATTTCCTCTATAGTAGAATTTAAAGCAGCTTTGCTGGCTGGGCTTGGTGGCTCATGCCTGTAATCCCAGCACTTTGGGAGACCAACGCAGGAGGATCAAGGCCAGGAGTTTGAGACCAGCCTGGGCAAAATAGCAAGACCCCATGCCTACAAAAATATTTCTAAAACTAGCTCAGTGTGGTGGTGAGTGCCTGTAGTCCTGGCTATTCCGGAGGCTGAGGTGGGACTTGAGCCCCAGAGTTCAGTCTATGATTGTGCCACTGTACTCCATCACGACCCCGTCTCTAAATAAATAAACAAAGCAGCTTTGCCATTTTGCCAAAAGCCGTTGGAATCTCTAAAATGTTTGTTTATGAAGTTTTCTTTCTT
The DNA here is from genome assembly GCA_008750895.1 of Mirza zaza. Taxonomy (NCBI): domain Eukaryota; kingdom Metazoa; phylum Chordata; class Mammalia; order Primates; family Cheirogaleidae; genus Mirza; species Mirza zaza. The sequence continues at coordinate 14,778 of VSMD01131187.1, read as the reverse complement.
TTTAAAAGATGTTTGATGAGCTGGAACAATTTCAGGGGAAAAAATGGCCTAATAATTTGACGATGAAAAAGTGGCTCTCATTATTAATTTGCATAACCAATTTTTAAATTTATTTTTAATTCAGGATATTATGGGGGTACAAACATTTTCGTTTCATGAAATGCATTTTCCTTTCCCATGCCAGGGCTACAAGTGTGTCCTTCCTCCATACAGTGTGCCACGTTTCCATTAGCGGTGGGTTTAGCCCCCCACACCTCCTCCACTCCCGACTCCCCCACCCCCCCACCTGACCAGTACCCGTGAGTATCACTACCATGTGAGCAGCTTAGTGTTGATCAGTTGGTACCAATTTGATGGTGAGTACATGTGGTGCATGTTTTTCCATCTTTGTGATGGAAAGGCTTCGAAGGATAGGCTCAATCTGTATCCAAGATAATATAAAAGGTGCTAGATCACCATTGTTTTCTGTAGTTGAGTAGTATTCCATGATATACATATACCACATTTTATTAATCCACTCATGTATTGATGGGCATTTGGGTTGTTTCCACATCTTTGCAATTGTGAATTGTGCTGCTATAAACATTCAAGTGCAGATGTCTTTTTTATAGAATGTCTTTTGTTCCTTTGGATAGATGCCCAGTAATGGGATTGCTGGATCAAATGGTGTTTGTATTTTTAGCTCTTTGAGGTATCTCCAAATTACTTTCCACAGGGGTTGTACTAATTTTCAGTCCCACTAGCAGTGTAAGAGTGTTCCAATCTTTCCACATCCACACCAGCATTTGTTATTTTGGGACTTTTTGATAGAGGCCATTCTCACACAAGTTAGGTGATATCTCATTGTGGTTTTGATTTGCATTTCCCTAATGATTAGAGATGTTGAACACTTTTTTTTATATGTTTGCTGGCCATTATTCTGTCTTCTTTTGAAAAATTTCTGTTCATGTCCTTTGCCCATTTATTGATGGGGTTGTTTGATTTTTTTCTTGTTGATTTTCTTAAGTTCTATACAGATTCTTGTTATCAGCCCTTTATCAGATATGTAGAAAACAAATATTTTCTCCCATTCTGTAGGTTGTCTATTTGCTCGAATGATAGTTTCCTTGGCTGTGCAGAAGCTTTTTAATTTGTTCAGGTCCCATTTGTTTATTTTTGTTCCTCCTGTGATTGCTTTGGGGGTCTTCTTCATAAATTCTTTACCTAGGCCAATGTCTAAAAGAGTCTTCCTGACATTTTCTTCCAGAATTCTTAAGGTTTTGTGCCTTTGGTTTAAGCCTCTTATCCATCATGAGTTGACTTATGTGAGAGGTCATAGGTGGGGATCCAGTTTCAATCCTCTGCATGTGGATACCCAGTTTTCCCAGCACCACTTATTGAATAGAGATTCTTTTCCCCAGTGTATACTTTTGTCTACTTCGTTGAAGATTAGATGACAATCTGTGGATGGTTTTATATCTGGGATTTCCATCCTATTCCAAAGGTCTATATCTCTGTCCTTGTGTCAGTACCATGCTGGCCATTTATATATCTTTTTTGGAGAAGTTTCTATTCAGGTTCTTTGCCCATTTAAAATTTTTATTACTATTATTTTTATTATTGAGTTGCATGAGTTCCTTATATATTTTGGATATTATCCCCCATCAAATATATCTATTATAATTTGTGGCTGAGCATGGTGGCTCATGCCTGTAATCCCAGCACTTTGGTAGGCTGAGGAAGGAGGATTGCTTGAGGCCAGGCTGAGCAACATAGCAAGACCCTATCTCTACAAAAAAATTTTTAAAAAATTAGCTGGGCCTGATAGTGTGCACCTATAGTCCCAGCTACTTGTCAGGCTGTGGCTGGAGGATGTCTTGAGTCCATGAATTGAGGTTGCAGTGAGCTATGATCACATCACTGCACTCTAGCCTGGGTGACAGAGTGAGACCCTGTCTCAAGAAAAAATTATATAATTTGTAAATATTTTCTCCTATTTTGTAAACTGCCTTTTGATTTTGCTGATTGTTTTGTTTGCTGTGCAGAAACTTTTTAGTTTGATGTAGTTCGACTTGTTATTTTTGCTTTCATTGACTCTGTGATGGTGGTAATCGTTTCACAATGTATATGCATATCAAAACACCATGCTGTACACCTTAAATATATACATTTTCACTTATCAATGATACCTCAATAAAGCTGGGGGAAAAGAATGATAATATATGTACAGGATGATCCAAATTATGGTTTTTAAAAACCATATATTTATATTTGTAATATGAATATGTATGAGAATACAAAGGAAAAAGTCAAGAAGGATACATACCAAACTGAAAACAAGGGTTAGGATTGCATGAATGTTTATGCATGTTGAGGGTATGGGGGCAAGCTCCCCTTAAGGGGCTTTTGGTTTTACTGTTTGTGTTGTCAAAATTTCCCAATGTGTTCATAAATTACCTATGTAATTAAAAATGTAGTGAAGTGAACTTATAGAAAGCACTTTGTGGACAGGAGGTTACCAAAGAAACCTAAAGTCTCATTATATCAGTTGCCAAAAGAGATTTGGATGGGTGCTTGATTATACTCAGCTCTGAAGAGAAGTTCAACAGTATGACTAGATAATCTTTTGCTGAAGAGATTACATGTATGACTGATGGATTCAGTCAACTGTCCAAGGAAAAGAACCCACACTCTGTAAAATAATTTAAAGAGGTTTATTCTGAGCCAAGTTTGAGGACCATGGCCCAGAGCCATGCCCAGAAAGTCTTGAGCAAGTGGACTTGTCATGGTTGGGTTATAGTTTGGTTTTACACATTTTAGGGAGACAGGAAATTACCTATAAAGTCATAAATCAATACCTGAAAGGCGTACATGGGTTTGGTCCAAAAAGTTAGGACATCTCAAGGTGGGAGATTACAGGTTATAGGTGGGTTTAAAAATTCTTTGATTTGTGATTGGTCAAAGAAATGAAGCTTCGTCTAAAGGCTTGGAATGTTTTAAGTTAAGATAAGGAAGTCTGTTAATCAGAGACAAGTTACTGGACACATACTCAGACTCATAAGATATGTTGGATAAATTGAAGACCTGCAGGTGTGGTTCAAGCCTTGTCTTGCATAGCATTAGGCCTGTTAATGAGTTACAAAGGATATCTCCAAGAAAGGAAGAGGGGCATGACAAGGTGTGTCTGACCTCCCTTCTCATGGCCAGCAACTCAGCTTTAGGGCATTTCTGGGGTCCTCTTGTCCAAGAGGGGGTCCATTCAGTCATCTGTGGAGGGCTTAGTTCACACAACTATATCAACTGAAGATAGGAATAGAGATGGGTTTATCTAGGAAGGAATCTGTGGAGAATCCTCTTGTCTAATGGCATGGACCCCCATAACATACACATGAGACTGACAAGGATTTTTAGAATGCTGTATCAACAGAAGCACTGCCAGCTTGGATTAAAGGAGGTAGATATGGGATGAAATAAAGGAAGACTATTGGACCTCTGGGATTCTGTAGGCAAGAAACAGATTGATAGAGCTACCAGATTGCAAAAATGTGGTTCTCTTCAAGAAAAAAGAATGAATTCTAAGGGTGGCACAGAAGCTAGCAGGGTACTACAAGCCCAGATGGCAGTGCATTGAGCCACAGAGGATTATTCTTAGGCCTTGAAATCTAATGGAATTTGCCCTACTCAGTTTTGAACTTTTGTAACCCCCTTATTCCTCCCATTTTCTCCCTTTTGAAATGATAGTGTTTATCCTTTGCCTGCCACTATTGCATTTTGGAAGCAGATAACTTGTCTTCTAGTTTCACATGTCTACAGATGGAGGAGAATTTTTGCTCCAGAATGAATCATATCCAGAGTCTCTCTCATACTTGATTTTGATAATTTAAATGATGAGATTTGGGACTTTTGAGCTGATGTTATTTGGGACTTAGTAATTTGGACTTAGAGGTGGATGCTGTAATGGGTTGAGATTTTTGGGGATGTTGGGATGGAATAAATGTATTTTGTACATGGGATGGATATACATTTTTGATGGCCAGAGGGTAGATTTTAGTGGGTTTAATGGTGATTCTCGAAAAGATATGTCCTTGTCCTAACCTCTGGAACCTGAGAATGAGACCTTGTTTGGAGAAAGGGTTTCTGCAGATGTAACTAAGTAAGGGATCAAGATGTAATTAAGGGCCAGTGTGGTGGCTCACGCCTGTAATCCTAGCACTCTGGGAGGCTGAGGCAGGAGGATCACTCAAGGTCAGGAGTTCGAAACCAGCCTGAGCAAGAGCGAGACCCATCTCTACTAAAAATAGAAAGAAATTAATTAGCCAACTAAAAATATATAGAAAAAATTAGCCGGGAATGGTGGCACATGCCTGTAGTCCTAGCTACTCAGGAGACCGAGGCAGAAGGATTGCTTGAGCCCAGGAGTTTGAGGTTGCTGTGAGCTAAGCTGATGCCACAGCACTCTAGCCTGGGCAACAGAGTGAGACTCTGTCTCAAAAAAAAAAAAAAGATGTAATTAAGTAAAAGGTAAAAGAGCATCTTGGATTTATGTTGGGCCTTAAATCCAATTATAGCTTTCTTTATCAGTGAAAAATCAGAGTGGCATTTGAGGTACAGAGACACAGGAGAGAAGGCCAGGCAAAGATGGAGGCAGAAATTGGGGGTTGATGCTGTCGCAAGCCAAGGGACGCCTGGAGCTACCAGACACTTAGGAGAGGCAAGGAAGGATTCTTTCCGAGCCTTCAGAGGGAGTGTGGCTCTGCTGACACCTTTATTTCAGAATTTTGGCCTCTAGAATGTTAAAAGAATAAATCTCTGTTTCTTTAAGGTACCAATTTTGTGGTAATTTATTACAGCAGCCCTGGGAAACTAATACAATACCACATTCACATAATTCAAAAAATCCAACAATATAATGTATTCAGTGAAAAGTCTTATCTAATCCCCTCTTCAGCACCAGTACAATTATCATACCACTCAAAGGGGTTTTTTTTAAATGCTAATAAAAATACAAACACATGTTCTTGTGTCTTCCTTTTGTCACACAAAAGTAGCGTCTTACAAACACTGTTCATCTTTACGCCACTTGTTTAGAAAAATGGCTCATGTTTGAAATTACATCTACCAGAATATTTAGCTGCAGAGATTTCCAAGCTGCCTGTTATTTCTATGGTCAAATGAGATGGTCACTAAAAAAAATACATGTTCTTCACTTGTATTACTACATTGAATATTCAAGATAAACTGATGAGATGGATGCAATCCTGGGAGACACAGTGTAAGCAATGGTGGAGAACCATAAACCCTGGAGTCAGACTGCCTGTGTTCATGATCCTTGACTCTGAACAAGTTGCTTAAGCGTTCTGTACTTGTTTCCTCCACTGTAAAATGGGGATAATAATAGTACTTATTTCATTTATGAGAAATAAATGTATTATGTATGTATAGTGCCTAATACAATGCCTGGAACCTGGCAAGTGCTATTTAAATATTAGCTATTTTAAAGCCTATTTATTCTCACAGAGAAAAAGCAAACTTACATTTGTCTGAGGCTCACGCACTTTGATCATTATGGTTACAATGCACAGTTACACAGCTTTACTGTGTGCCTAATTCTTTTTGCTTATTTTTTTTCCAGCATATTATAGAGGTACAAATGTTAAGGTTACATATATTGCCCTTCCTCCCCCTCCCCCCAGTGCCAAATTCTTTATGCTCACTTTTGCTAATGGGGACCCTGAGACCCTGGGAGTGGGGAGGAGGAAGTCTATTAACAGCAGGATTAACAACAACCCTGGCCTCTTTCATAGAAACTGAGAGGATGCATGCATTGCACAGAGTGCGAGGCCTCTACCGCTCCTGCAGTTCTCATTGTGCACAGGGTGGTTTAAGCAAACTCACTCATTTAAAACAATTGAACATTGTGTCCAATCAATGGACAAATATTATTGATATTTTAAATTGTAGCTAGATGAGGAAGAGAGATGGAGGAAATGAAGGGAGAAAGCAAAAAGGGTAAAGAGACAGGAAGGGGTGAATACTTCCTTTTGAGGATGAATACTTGACTGGTAAGCAAACTGCATACCTTCACATAAGCAAACTGCTCATCCTTGACTTTGGGCCACAAGAAAAGTTATTACTGACTGGTAAAATACTAATGAGCTCTTAAAAGTGTAAAACACAACTTTCTGTACATGAAAATAGTTTGCATCATTTTATTTTTAAGATTTTATTTTTATGAGATTTGGAGCTTGCAAAATTTTAATCTCCTGAGCCTCTTTCATTAGGAGGATGGAATGATGTCCACCCTCTACTTCCCCACTCACATTCCAATTAAGTCTAGTTATGATTCTGAGATTTTTGTCTGCTTAGATTTAACTAGTAATAATAGAGTGGATCACAGGGAAAAACCTTTAGGAATCAAGGGCTTAAATCAAAATGAGATAAGTAATTCTTTTGTATCTTTGTATTTTTCATTCTAGAAAAATGGTTTTGGTTTTGTGTGAGATGTGATATTTTGCCCCTGTGGAAAGAAGATTTCCACATCTAATGTCCAGATTTAAAGAACTGTACACATCAACCAGGATTTAAAACCACATTCTGTGCTTGGACTCCTGTTTTTATACCGAAAGTAATGCAGATAATGTGAGACTTTAAATGAGTATTAAAAACGTGACCCACATCGTGACTACCTTTCTGGCTGACATTTAGATCTTCATGGTGGTGAAATGTTAGGAGAATCATGAGACAATCCAAACTAGAGGACAAACAGGCCAGATATTCAAAGGGAAAAATTGTCCTTTCCTTCCAGTGACTAAGACTACCAAAGAGCACCAAGGAAAACAGTAATAGATCCTCCGTTAAATATTAATAACACACTAGAAGGTGGTTTCAAAGATTCCTACTTATACAGGAGCATCCGTGAACCATTTTCCCTTTTCCTCCACCTTCAGAGAATGCTGCTTCTTTTTTATTAGCACTCACATCTCTGGTTCTCACTTGGTTCATTTGGGTATCAGAACTTTATCACTTTCCTGGAGGCATTTGTTTTCCCAAAGATGTATCGCAACTCACTTGTATGTGATGAACCTCTGGTAGAGAAAGCAGAGAAGAAAATATTTAACATTTGATGTGAGATGTGAAGACAGAAGGTTGTGAGTGTTATGTTCCAAAGTGCGAGAAAAGACCACCTTAGAAACCGAATTGGGTCAAATTGTGAGTCTTTATTTACTGGCCAGGACTATTCCTGTCCTGCAGAGTGGCAGGCACAGAAAAGTAGTGATGAGCTAGAAAAAATGGCCCCTTTTAAAGACAAAAACCACTTTCTAAAAAATTCATCTAATTGTTCAAGCACAGTCACAGGGGGCTTACGTGACTAGAGGCACATAAGCGAGGGTATGGTTTTCTACATTTTATCATGTTCTCTCCAGATGGCCGGGGCCCCTGGCCAGCCTTGAGCCCCTGTGCTGAGAACTATCTCAAAGCAAGCCATTTACAGAAGCAGATAGCGTCAGTCAGTCTGGGGTACAGTAAAATGTTACAATATGCAGCTGGCAGAATATGCATTCGGTTACAAGGGAATTGCTTTGCTTTCTTCTACAACCAGAACCTTATTTTAGCTGACCTCAACATTCACCACCGGTTTTTAGGAGGAATCAAATCATTGATTCTTTATCATTTGTATCACAAATATGCTGATAGTGGGTCTGAAGAACTATCAGCTTAACAGCCTGAATTCTCTGTTCAACATAGGATATGATGTGAGGCAGTTAATGATATAAGGTCTAATTAGCAATGCCAACAGGATAAGGATGATTGGTCCTGCTATAGCTGACGAGAGTGTTGTCAGTCACGGGGACCAGGAAAATAAGTTCATACCAATTATTGTTTGCCTTTCGGCTTTCTTTTTTTTTTTTTTTTTTTTTTTTTTTAACAAGCCATTAGGAGAACCTTGAGGAGTCTCGGAAAGTCTCGTCTTTAGTGTGTCCTTAGTGGGACAATTGATCCATTTTTCGGAAAGTTTATCAGGAGTGGTGGATTCAGTGACGTTTTCAGCAACCTTCACAGCTGTTGGTGTGGTGAGGATCACTGGCAAGGGTCCAGTCCATCTGGCCTCCAAGGTAGCTGATTGGAGTATCTTTACCCAGACAAGGTCTCCAGGCTGCACCTGGAACGAAGCCTTTTCCAGGGGGTAGGAGGAGATTAGTAGGTCTAGGATGAGTGGCCTTTACAAGGTCTCAGGTCTCCCGGGCACCAAACTGTAAGGCCTGCAATGACTTAAGGAGGGAATGGTTATTTAACCCTGCTACCTTGTCTCCCCCAGTCTGGGGGTAAGCGGGGGCAGCCGGCTGAACATGATTTCATATGGGGTTAAGCCATTAACATAAGGAGTGCATCTAGCCCTCAGCAAAGCAAAGGGAAGGAAGCTCACTCAGTCTTTGCCAGTCTCTAGTTTTAGTTCACTTAATGTTTTTTATCATTCTATTCATTCTTTCTACTTGCCCTGAACTCTGAGGTCTATAAACACAGTGTAGTTTCCAATTAATTCTTAATGCCTTGGTTAGTAGTTGAGTTGTTTTGGCGATAAACACCGGGCCATCGTCAGACCCCATTACCAGTGGGAGGCTGAATCTGGGCATAATTTTAGTCACTAACTTTTTTACAATTACCTGTGCTGTCTCTGACTTTGTAGGAAAAGCTTCTACCCATCCTGAGAATGTGTCAACAAATACAAGCAAGTAACGGTATCTATATTTATCCAATTTTACTTCTGTAAAATCCATTTTCCATTGCTCCCCCAGGGCTTGTCTCCTTAACCTGGTCCCAGAGGGAGGGTTACTCCCTTTATCTGAATTGACTTGTGCATGGGTGAGACATCTTGTTGTTAGTTGCTAGGCCATCTGATGTAGTCGAGGGGTGTAATAGTCCCTCTAGAGAAGTTTGGTCAGCTTGGTGTCCCCAAGGTGGGTGCTCTGATGCATTTGCTTGATTAGGTCCCATCCTAGGTGTTCAGGGACTAAGACCCTATTGTCTGGGAGGGTTTTCCGAACTTCTGAATCAGGTCTAGTTTTTAGGGCTTTTTCCATTTTAACTTCCTCTTTGGTGTAGTTTGGAGAGTTTGGCAGGAGCCATTCTGGCAGAACAGGGAGAATTTGGAGAGGCCCCACTAGTTTTTGTGTGACTTCCTTGGCTGTCGTGTCAGCAAAAGCATTCCCTCTCACCACTAGGGAGTCCGTGGTAAATCTTCTGGGCAATCTTAACCAACTCAGACAGCAACTCTCTCTCAAACCCTTCTAACCTTTGTAACTTTCTCTGAATATCTGGGGCCAACTGAGTAGCAAAGGCAATATTTTCAGCATGCCTATTTTCTGGCGCCCCTGGGTCTATGGGGGTATACAGGTGATAAGCCCTAAAAAGGCATTCTAAAAACACCACAGGAGACTCGTTAAGTTCTTGCACTGTTTTGCTTACCTTAGATAAATTAGTTGGCTTTTAGCCACAGCCCTTATGCCCCTGAGTAGAGTCTGGCAATACTGCTCAAGAGCCTCCTTACCTTGTTCCCCGTTGGGGTCCCAGTTCAGATTGGTGGAAGGGAAAAGCATGTTGTACGCAACCTGGGTCTGTGGTAGGTTGCCTGTCATGGTCAGGGATTGCCTTAACAGCCTTTCTTTGGATACATACTCTCTCTCTCTCTGGAAGTAAAGAGAGTCTGGAGGAGTTTTTAACAATAAAGATAGTCTCCAAGAGAGAGATTAATCCCTGAGACTTTTAGAGAAACAGATTTCAAATTTAAAAATCAAAACCTCTTGCAATTTTACTAAGAGCAGATTAATACTTTAAGAAAACTGCTTTGAGAAAAATGGCAGAGTAGGGCTGACCTCCTGGCTCTCTGCTCTCAGAGTGAGAAGTGAAGAAAGCAGACAACCACATGCAAGTCATCTGCACTTACACTGGATCAGCTTCGCAAGACTGCAGAGAGACACCGGGATATGGAAAACGTAGACAATAATCAAAGGTGAACCGAAAAATCTTCCACAAAACCTGGGGAGTCGGAAATATACAATAAGGAGGGAGCGCGTCCACGCGTCTGCTGCCCCGATGGGCTGGCTAGAGGAGGCATTGCTTCTTCCTTGCACAGGGAGACAGTCCCTCCCTCACCGAACCCCACACTCATGCAGGCAGGGAAGTACCTGAAGTTGGTGGGAAACGGTAACACGGGCAGACGAGCAGTGTGGAGTAGAGTCTGGACCAGGCAGCATTTTGAATACTCCACATCGCTCCGCTAAAGCAGTTGTGGGGAGGGGGGCTCCGAACCCAGCAGCTGCTTCCCAGTACTGCCGCCCCTGCTCCGTAGTTTGGAAATGCTGCAGTGGGCCGTGCTGGAAGCACTCTTAGGCTTCCTCTACCCTAAACCGGCTGAACTGATTGGGCTTCTGCTAGAAGGCAACATTTTGAACTCTCTTCAGTGCTCTTCAGAGCCAGTCTTGGGTGGGGGAGGATCCGAACCCAGTGGCCGCCTCCCTGTACCACAGAAATGAGTGCCTAATTTGGCATTCCACCTCAGGATGCTTCCAGGACCAGGAAAGGGGGACTCTACCTTAAAGGAGGCTTGGCCTGGGGATATCGCTGAGGCTTTGGCTGGTGCTGGGTAGACAGAGAGCAGATCCCCACACATAAACTACTGGGTCTCTGTGAGCAGGGGATTTAGGAAAGGCAGTAGTCATTTGAAGCCAGCCTGCCAAACCCAACCCAGTCTTCCGCCGAACCGGGGACCCTCTGCATCAGCGCTGGCAGGGTGTGCCACCGCCACCCTGTAGCTTGGAAATGCTGCGGAGGCCTGCTATGGAAGTGGTCTCAGACCTCCCCTCTGCCCTAACCCAGCTGTTGGCCTCGGAGGCTGAATTTAAAAGGGAGGAAAGGGGAGAGCTGTGTTTTGTACAGCAGCTGTCTCGCAAGATCGAGCCTGGGTGGTTTCCCGCTGCATTCAGTCGTTTGCGATCTGTGCCGAGAGAGTAGAGCCTGTCTTACCAAGGTGGAGTTGCAAAGGAGGCTGCTATTCCTGAGGACTCTAGGAACCCTTGGGAGTGGCAAGACATTCCCTTAAGACTGAGATACCTGTATATCCTAGTTGGAGGCTTAGAACACAATACAAAGATCTTGGATACATTGATAACTGACTCCTTCTTGCAAACCACAGATAACAAAAGAAAGAGTAAACTCGGAGCCTAACACAGTGCCTCCCACTTCAATCTAGTGGTGGAAACTGGTGTCCATCTCACTAGAGTGAACGAACCCCTGGGTGTCTAAGCAAGGGGCTCAAACCCACTAAACTCTGTGGACAGAAGGTGAAGACATCAGGTCAAAGATAACCCAACAGGCTAAAACTGCTCTAAGACGATACAGGACCAAAGCACATATTCCCCAGCTCTTTCAAGGGTCATTCCTTTGGAACCCCAGATCACAGCTTATAATCAAGTTCCAGCTCCTCTGGTCCTCAGCAAAGTATCCAGATGAGGAAGAACCAGTGAAAGATAACAGGAATCATGAAAGATCAGAGAGAAAAGTCACCTCCAAAAGAAAATACTCGTTCTCCACCAACTGACACCAACTTACATGATATGATTAAACTAACAGAGGAAGAATTCTGAATATGGATTGTTAGAAAGCTCAATGGAATTTAAGAGAAAATAGAATCCCAACATAGAGAAACCATGAGAATAATCCAGGAAATGAATGAAAAATTCTCCAAAGATATCAAAGTAATTCAGAAAAACCAAGCAGAAATTCTGGCAATGAAAGAAACATTCAAGGAACTCCATAATACAGTGGAAAGCCTTGAAAACAGGATAGATCATGCAGGGGAAAGAATCTCAGAGCTTGAAGATTTTGCCTACACACTAAACAAATCAGAGGATGAAAGGGAGCACAGAAACAAGAGACAAGACCAAAGCTTACAGGAAGTGTGGGATTATGTAAAAAGTCGAATCTCAGACTGATTGGGATTCCAGAAGGGGGAAGAGGAACATTCACAAGGGTTGGAAAACTTATTTTACGGCATACTGGAGGAAAATATGCTGGGCCTGGCCAGATATCTTGATATCCAAATACAAAAAGCACACAGAACTCCTGGGAGACTCTACGTGAATAGGCAATCACCTCGTCATGTGGTTATTAAGCTGAGTAAAGTAAATGTGAAAGAAGCAATCCTCCGTACAGCAAGGCAAAAACAACAAATAACCTATAAAGGAAAGCCTATCAGACTAACAGCAGACTTCTCATCTGAAACCTTACAAGCCAGGAGAGAGTGGGCGCCTATCCTTAATCTTCTAAAACAGAGTAAAGCCCAACCTAGAATTCTTTATCTGGCGAAATTAAGTTTCATCTATGAAGGTGAAATAAAGTCCTTTTCAGACAAGCAATTGCTGAAGGAATTTGCAAAGACCAGACCAGCCCTACAGGAAATTCTCAGACCTGCCTTCCACAGTGAACAGGGCAATAGACACTCCTCAAAGTAAAATCCTCAAAGAATTAAAGACTAGACCTTGAACTTCATGATGGCTCAAGGACTAAGACAAAGCAACAGGACTTCACCCAACAAAGTGAATGGAAATCTTCCTCCAATTTCAGTCCTCTCAATAAATGTAAATGGATTAAACTGTCCTCTGAAGAGGCATAGACTGGCACAGTAGATAAAATTCCACAAGCCTAGTATCTGCTGTCTACAGAAAACACATCTAACCCACAAAGATGCCTCCCGGCTGAAGATCAAGGGATGGAAAACTATCATCCAGGCAAATGGAAGTCAAAAGAAAGCAGGGGTAGCTATACTACTCGAAGACAACATAAGTTTTAAAATAGCAAAAGTAAAAAAGGATAAAGACGGCCACTTTATAATGGTGAAAGGGAAGATCCAACAAGAAAATTGAACAATTCTTAATATTTATGCACCCAATGCAGGAGCACCCAATTACATTAAGCAAACTTTGTCTGAACTAAATACCACATTAAACAATACTGCCATGGTATCAGGGGACTTCAACATGCCACTGAATGAACTGGATAGATCCTCCAAACAGAAATTAAGTAAAGAAATAAGGGACTTAAATAAAGCTCTTGACCAAAAAGGACTGTCAGATATCTACAGAACATTCCACCCAAATAAAGTTGAATTTACATTCTTCTCAGGAGCCCATGGATCCTTCTCCAAAATCGATCACATACTAGACTGCAAAGCAGATCTCAAAAAATTCAAGAAAATAAAAATAATACCATGTGTCTTCTCTGACCCTATAGTGGTATAAAATTAGAGTTCAATTCTAACAGAAATACGCACCACTTCACAAAGTCATGGAAACTAAACAATCTACTATTGAATAACTATTGGGTCAAAGAACAAATTCAGAGGGAAGTCAAGAGTTTCTTCGAACAAAATGACAATGGAGCCACATGTTACCAAAACCTGTGGGATACGGCAAAAGCATATCTGAGAGGAAAACTAATAGCAATAAATGCTCACATCCAAAAAACAGAAAGATTAGATACCGACAACTTAATGAATAGACTCAAGGAATTGGAAAAATAAGAGCAAACCAATTCCAATCCTAGAAGAAAAGAAATAACTAAGATCAAAGCAGAACTAAATGAAATGGATAACAAGAGATTTATACGGAAGATCAACAAAACCAGAAGCTGTTTTTTCAAAAAGATAAACAAAATTGATAGCCCTCTGGCTAGACTAACAAGAACTCAAAGGGAAAGGACTCTAATAAACTCAATAAGAAACGAAAAAGGAGAGGCCACAACAGACACCACAGAAATACAAAACATTATGTTTGACTACTATAGAAATCTATATGCCCAAAACCTACATAATGGGGAAGAAATGGACAAATTCCTGGATTCATACAACCTCCCTAAGTTCACCCAGGAGGTAACAGAATTCCTGAATAGACCAATCTCAAGTGCAGAAATTGGAGTAGTAATTAACAACCTCTCCAAACGGAAAAGTCCCGGACCAGATGGCTACACTTCAGAGTTCTACCAAACATACAAAGATGAACTCATACCTATACTACAGAAATTATTCCACCACATTGAGAAGGAAGATATCCTTCCTAACTCATTCTACGAAGCCAATATTACCTTGATACCAAAACCAGGAAGGACACAACAAAAAAAGAAAATTACAGACCAATATACGTCATGAATATAGATGCAAAAATCCTCAACAAAATTCTAGCAAACAGAATTCAGCAGCGCATCAAAAAAATAATTCACCATGACCAGGTGGGCTTTATCCCAAGGATGCAAGGCTGGTTCAACATATGCAAGTCTATAAATGCAATTCGCCTTATAAATAAAAACAAGAAAAAAGACCATATGATTCTCTCAATAGATGCAGAAAAAGCATTTGACAAAGTCCAACACACCTTTGTAATAAAAATTCTGAACAAAATAGTCATAGGTAGTTCTTTTTTTTTTTTTTTTTTTTTGAGACAGAGTCTCACTTTATTGCCCAGGCTAGAGTGAGTGCCGTGGCATCAGCCTAGCTCACAGCAACCTCAAACTCCTGGGCTCAAGCAATCCTGCTGTCTCAGCCTCCCAAGTAGCTGAGACTACAGGCATGCGCCACCATGCCCGGCTAATTTTTTTTTTCTATATATATTAGTTGGCCAATTAATTTCTTTCTATTTATAGTAGAGATGGGGTCTCGCTCTTGCTCAGGCTGGTCTCGAACTCCTGAGCTCAAACGATCCGCCCACCTCGGCCTCCCAGAGTGCTAGGATTACAGGCGTGAGCCACCGC